>JAIPRM010002376.1:0-30845 GCA_025469315.1 Stegophylla sp. TES_Ste_2020 | reverse complement strand
TTTTGATCCGAATTTTATGAAAATTTAAACATAGATAGAAAATCCTATAAAAAAGATTTTGGCACAAGAAAATTTTGAAAATGTGAAAAAAATTTTTGGACATTTTTCGAAAAATTTTTTTTTTCTTTTATTATTAATTTCCTTTGTTCAGAATCGTTTTACTGAAGAAATGATTTATCGTTACTTTAAAATTTAATACGCCCGTCAAGAGAATACCACCCGTCGTGCGAAGTATGTCCGGCTTTTTTTTTAAATATACTTTATTTTTGTGTGTTTTTTAAAATACAACTTAAACATGTCTATATTTTTATTAGTAAGATGTTTTACTTGTGTATGGAATAGGGATACGAGGGCAAAGCCCCTGTGGGTCAATTTACACTGGATTATTATAGCCCCCCCTAAAAATTCTACCAAATGTCCGCCCATGATTAGAATATTTAATTTGCGAAAAAAAATATTCGATTTCTAAAATTTTCTTGTATAATAATATACTATTATTGAGGATTATAATAATATGTTGTTATTGATAGTAGATTACCGCTAAAATGTGCATTTGAATTTTTGTTATTCAAAGAGGTTATAGTAGTGCTCTGTGAACTTTTTCCTAATGGAAATAATTAGAGATTTATTTTTATTGTTTTATGCATTCAATTGCTATAAAATATTATTAAATGGTATTTAACACAAAGAATAATTAATTTTATTATGATCTTGTAATTAAATAGTATTTAAATAAAAAATTTTTTCACCGTTGATCCTGTTATCAACATGATGACGAATCGAATTATCCTTATAGCCAATGGATGAATAGTTGGTAGTTGATATGATTTGTTAATTTTCCGTTCGTTACTCCGTTTTCTGCCAGAGCCAGACCAGTGTCCCAGTCACAGTTGCTAATTATCATTTTGATAGTGTTTAATAATTATTAATTATTAGTCACAAGCATTTTCGATTTAACTTCAATATCATTTAATTAGAAATATCTTTAAAATGACTTCCACAAACTTCAACGTCGGTTTTGGGGACATCAAAAGGAACACCAGCAAGTAAGTTTGTCATGTCCCACGTTTTATTCATTCAGACCATTTCACTCTTATTTAACATTATTAAATTGTTATCTATATTTCTTAAAAATTAATTATAGTCTTATTGATATTTTAATATTTGTTTTGGGAATTCTAAGGTATCTAACATTAATATTCACTGTTGTGCAGTTCCTTCTTTACCATGTTAGCTAGGGCGGTGTTTCCCGCTAAAAATGGAACAAAGGGTTGTTCTGTAATCTACTTGAATGTTACAATCGATATTAAGATTTAAGAATGATAATGTCATTATCAACTAACAAAAAGTCGGTTTTTTTTAATTGTAATATTTTCCATTCAGCACCTATTATTTTTAAAACTGGTTAATTTTAAGTAGGTACTATTTAAAATATCTAAGTGATGTCCTAATATCAAGTGGGGGGGGGCGAAGGCGCGATCGCTATTTGGACCTCTGATTTTATACATTTTTTTAGATTCTGAGATGAAAGAAGAAGCTAATATTTCGACAATGATGGTTTTTTTTTTTTTTTATGTAATTACATTTTACATAAAAATACTCGCTCAAAAGGTTCATTTGATAATTCTTTTGATCAAAAATCGCATCCTGGTGGTACTTTAAAGAGGTAATTTTTCCAAATTTTCAATTAATTTTCCGAAAACAAGAAAAATTGCAAAAAAATTTAATAAAAACAACAAAATTTGCATGAACGAGATTTTTGTGTCATACAAATTCTAACTTTAAATAGTTTTTTAAAAATAAAAAGTGAGTGAAGTTATGCTAAATTTTCAACTAATAATATTGAGAATTATAAATTTTATGAGGTAAAAACCCAAGGTAATTCCAAAATTCTATATTTATCCCAAAAATGTCAGATCACATACATTTCTGTATTACACTACCTATTGTTATAAATAGGTGAAAATTTCAAGTTTCTAGTTCTTTTAGTTTTTGGGGTTACCGCTAAATTACTAAAATTGATTTCATGAAAATCTCATTTATTTGACCGTTTTCACTAAACTTTTCAACAGTTTTTCCTTGTATTGAGAAAAAGTATTAAGAATTTTGAAAAACAACCTGAAGTACTATAGAGATGCAATTTCTAATCTAAGATATTAATTTATGAAAAATGTTTTGATGAAAATAAGAAGTATTTCTATACAAAAATGTGAAATAATAAATAGACATCATAGTAAAATACTATAACTTCTCCAAGAATTTAAAATATTTAAGAATTGCCTCTCCCTGAAAATAGAGTCAGGAACGCCCCTGCTAATGGGTAGGGTTTTGAAGTTGTTGCATTTGCATGTTTTTGGTGAGCAATTAGATTAATTGCTAAGTAAGTTTAAGTAATTAATTTCACGACACTGTGAAATAAATATTAAGTTTTATAGGTAGTGCATATTTTTGCATAATTAGTGATTTTTTAGTTTTAAGAGTTTAGGTACCTATTTCTTAATTTCATAAATTTTATTGCATATTTTATGATGTAATTTTAAAATTCAGTAATAAAAGACAAATAGGTACATGCTTTTTGAGTGTTTTCAATAGGTACCTAAGAAGTTTTTCAAAATTTCAAAATTTTCTAATAGTTAATAATTGTCAATCTTTAAACTTTAAAATCATCAAAAAATTTTTATTAGTTCAATGCAAACATTTTTTAGGTAAGAGCAACATTTTACCTAAATCAATTTAATTTAAATAGGTAGGTACTCGGGTAGGTACCTACTTTTTAATTGAGAAGGTACTTCAGGGTTCTTCTGATTTTTATTCTGGCTTTTCTAAAAATATATTTGTACGCAAACATTTTAAAAGAAAATTCATTTTATCCAAAAAACAATATTGAAGTTATTATTTTATTTTGTGCCTTTATTTATTTCTGGAAACGTAAAATAAAACCATGAATATTGTATTTATTTAACAATTTTATCATACTTTTGAGTATAGTTATGAAGGTCATCACGTCAAATCCACCAATCTTAGAGTGAACTATGAGAATAGTTTGGTATAGTACCTATTTGTATTTATAAAAAATTTGTGTTATAGAAAAAAATTAAGTGCATATTTTTAAAGCATATTTGTACAATTTTAAGCACATAAAAACATTCATATAGTCTTCTTTAAAGTTCCCTTCTCTGCTTATGGGGAATTGAATGTGTATTTAGAACTTTTTAAAATTAAACTAGTTAGATATTTATATTATATTTTTGTTCAGTATTTCCACAAAATTACTAGTATATTTTATTTTTAACCAATGTACCTAACCTACTAAGAAGAATTGTGTTACCTACTACAGTAATTTTAATAAACAATTTATTATTACATAATTTATTTAAGTAGGTAAGTAAACTTATAGGTTTGAGACTTGTCATTTATTTTGCACTGATTTGTTGGTGCCTAAAATTATAGGTCAGTTCATCATTTTACCTCTCTTTATTTTCATCTTTAAAAATATACCTACTTGGTTAATTGTAATTTCTCTCTATATGTCTTATTCTTTAATTTAACAGCTTCACTTTTTATGCGAGATTTATTCTGTATTACTGTGGCAACTAATTTTTGTTTTGTCTATTAGTGTTTTGTTTTTGTAGTGTGTACATACAAAAACAAATTGTTTTTAGTTGACTAGAATAAAAATGACTAACAGTGACAAACACAGTTTTGCTCTTTTGGTGTGTGATCGCCCTAAGTTAACATTTATATGTTATTTGCTTCCTTGTGGTGTCATATAGATAGAAAAGAGGTCATTTATAAAAAAATTTATTTGAGTGGGCATTGTGAAACTTTTGTAAACCAAAAGAGACATTGAGTAAAAAAAGTTTGGGAAACACTGATCTATTTAAAGGATGGGCGATTGAGAACACTAGTTTACTTTTAAACAAATACCTTTTTATTAGTCATTTGTCATTAAATTTGAATTTAAACTTTATTATTCTGTATTGGTATATAATCATAATATTTTAAAACTAACCATGCAATTGCTAAAATGTATGCAACAATTAGATTATAAGGCTATACAACATAATTAATTTTAAGAAGGTAACCAAATTTATTTTCATAATTTATAAACAAATGTTTCAGAGACAACGCCCTTCCTGAATAACTATTGTACCTAATCATTAACCCTTAAGTGCTTATTGTTTATGACATTGTACTCTATTAGGAAATAATTGAAGAATATAAGGAGTGGTTAGAATATGTTAGATTCAATTAGTGTTTTTAATGTTATAAATATAATTGTCATTCAATACAACTCCTCGAAAAAACTAATAAAATAATACCAAATGAAACCCTTTATAGTGTTATTATATAGTTATTATCACAGTTTGTGATTTTAAATATTCTGTTGTGGCGACAATATATAATATACATATAATGTCATATTTTAATTCTTTGAATGTTTAAAGGGAGTTTTCCATGATATGGCGTATATACTTCCTATTGGACCCGATTTAAAAGTATCAATTGCAATTTGCTATACGTAGGCTCGTATTTTATATAGGATTTATTATTTTTAATGCTGATGTTTTTGGTTGATCATAAGTAATTCAATGGACGATGATAGGTTGCATGATAAGCTAGTTCTAAGTAATGTTTTTAAAAAATCGAAAAAATTACATATTATGTTAATAAAATATATTCTCTAGTCATAAATCATATTACTGGGCATGAAAATTAGGTATTGGCTCAATTTAAAATATTTCAATTACAGTAGATGTAGTGATATATACTACCATAGAGATACACCGTAAAATTGTTTTAAAAAAAAAGAAAAATTGTTGACCCTCCTTAGAACATTTCTGTAGATATCCTTGATACATGTTGTCCCTCTCAATGAATATTTTTCTCATAATTTTCTTAAACTTTTTACAATTAGATTTATCAAAAAATTTATCCTTGTGTTTTAGATATTTATATTTTTAAAGCTTTTAGATATTTGCATTTGTATTACTTGTATTATTTGTTTTACAAATCTGTATTTTTTTTTCGTATGTATTAAAGCACAATTTCAGGTAGAGATATTGGTTCCAAAAGTTTCGATCAGTAACTATAGATATATTGTCTAGAATCTAGATGATACTCTTGGGAGATTCAAAATTCTCAATACTAAGCATATGTCTAGACGACCCAAAAATTGACAAAAAAAATGGTAAAATCATAATTTCAAAAATAATAGAGCTAGAAAATTGAAACTTTCACCAACTATTTTAAAGTACAGAACTTTGAAAATATTGGAAATTTCTCGTTTTTCGTTAGTTTTTATTTCACAAAATTTTAATGTATGAATATTAAGAGCTGAAAATTTAGTACAAATAATTTACTTATATGTATAACCAACGGTACTGAAAAATTTCGAAAATCGCAAGTAAATTTTTTTTATAACCGTTTAAAATTAGCATTTTGACAATTCATTAGTTTTACATAAATTTACACACTTCAAAGCATATAAAAAATAATTGGTTCAACCAATCTTTACAAAACTTGGTACGTAGATAAGAGAATTAAAAGGTGAATATTTTGGTGAAAGAAAATTTCATACAAACGAATATTTAAAAAGGTTTTGATTGAAAAGAGATCAGAAAAATTTCTTTAAATATTTAATACTATAATAAAAAATACACATGGATTATTTTGTTATTAATTAATAGTATTGGACTATTATAGAACATTTGAAAATAGTGAATTTAGGTCGACCATAATATTATTGAAAAATAAAGCAAATCTATAAATAACTCAAAACCCAATCACTAATTACAGAAAGGTTGAAGATTTGTGAATTACTAAAAATAGATTTTTATTACTTTTTTTCATTTTTTCAAATATACACACACTCACACAATTATCGAGTACCCAACAACATTACATAACATTTGTTAACTATAACCAAATCGACAATTTTATTGCATATTAATTGAAGCTCCGCTCAAAATCGTTTAATTGAAGAAATTATTCATGGTTTTTTTTAAATACACCCACCAAAAGAAATCCATCCGAGGAGCGAAGAACACACGTGGCTCTTTTAGTTTTGCAAATAGCAACCTCTACTCGACTCTGACAATTATTGTAGTATGAAATTTTTTTTATGGGACTCAATTCGAATGCACCGCTACTTTTTAACTTAATATTCTGAAAGAGAATATTTTTTTCTGAAAATTTTGTTATTTAAATTTGAAGATCCCTATAAAATATATTCTCTGCTACTAGAAATATGTCTTTTAATAGGTATATTCCTTTAACAAAATTTTGATAAAAAAAAAAAAGAAAAAACGGACATACTTCGCACCTTGGGTGAGAAGCTCTTGGGTTTATTTAATTTTAAAGAAACGATAAATCATATCTTCAATAAAACAATTTTGAGCGAAAGCTTCAAATACTTTAAAATAATATAAAGAAATAAAAAAAACTGTTATTTAATAATATTTGTATGCGTGTGTGCATGCGCGCGTGTGTGTGTATGAGGTAATAAATATTATCTTAATAAAAATAGCAGATGCAATGCAAATCATCTACTTGTATAAATTAATATGAATAACATAATTTTTAATTAACTATTACCTATTATTAAATAATATAAATGAATAAATGGTCCTCTAAGTAATTAGTGTAATTGGCATTTTCCATCAATCCCTGGATTTTGAGCTATTTATAGAACTTTTTTCTAATAATAGGTACATCGAATAAAATTCACTATATTTTTTCAAGTGTCCAATATTATTAAATTACTAATTAATAATTAGTAACAAAGTAATCAATGTTTATTTTTATTTTTAGTATTTAATATTTAAAGTAATTTTTCCGATTTTAGATGATTTTAGATTCTGAACAAAGTGATTACAAATTATGTTTATTTTTTACTTTTAAATTTGACTAACGATTTTTGAGATATTTTCAGTGAAATACTTATAAATATATTTGTATTAAATATCCACGCATTAAAATTTTATGAATTAAAAACTAACAAAGAATGAGAAATTTTCAAAATGCCGTACATTCCTCAAAATTGGTCAAATGTCTATGAAAATTTTATGAGGTGTAAACGTGATTATTTTTAGTAGTTGGTGAAAGTTTCTACTTTCTAGCTACATTATTTTGGAAATTACATAAAAAAAGAAATAAAAAAACAAATTTACAAAAATTGTGGTTTTGCCGTTTTTTTACTTTTTTTTTTTTTTTTGTAATTTTTAGGTAGTCTAGGCTTACGCTTAGAAAAAGTATTGAGAATTTGGAAATATGACCTCCCAAAAGTACTATCTTGGCAATATTTTCGATTCATTGAGTTACTGATCGAAACTTTTGGACCAGTATTTATACCCGAAATCGTGCTTTCATGCATATGAAAATAAAAGAAAAAAAAATAACACAGATTTGTAAAACCAATACATTCCTCGCTACCGTCCAGAATTTTAAACTAATCTCGGATAACAAAATTTAAAAATACTGCAGATAAAATAAATGTATAAAAAATCTGGACATACTTTGTACTGTGGGTCGTGTTGGTGAGTGTGTTAAGTTTGTTATTTTAACAAAAAAACATTTCTCATATTATTTTTAATACTTTTTAAATCTTTTTTTATTTTTTTATCTTATTATTATTGACTTCACTCCGTTCAGAATCTAAAATTATATTTTTTTTTCTTATAATTATATAGCATTAATATTTTATTAAATTGCACTCGAAAATGTTGTATTTCCATAATGTTATGTATTATTATGATTTGTGAGACTTATAATCCCAACTTACACTCAAATTGTTACAAATAAAAATAATTAAATATAGTTTAGATATTGTATAGGTATATGGATATTATTTTATAGAGAATTGTCATATTATGGTATTATGAGATTATTATTAGGTATTATGTATAAATATTACAATTATCCTACATAATTTAAAGTCTGCAAAGAATATAAGTATTTGTGAATGGATTACAGTTTTGTAAGGTATGTTTTTAATCATAAAGTGGATGGTAAATATTATACATTTATCGGGTTATTGTCCGTTATACAATCATGGTAAACTAAAAATGACCATTCATAGATTCAATGTAATATAATTTTTTGTTCTTTGTATAACAAAACCCGTTACCCAGTAGGAGTAAGTAGTATTATGTACCTATAGCACATTGTACACCATTAAAAAGAGATAATGAAAATGCACTCATCATCATGGGAAACATTATGAACCATGGATAATGGCCTGTTGTCCAGGCAAAAGGGTTTCGTAATGATCATACTGAAGCTGGATATTGGTATGCTTAGTGGTTTTTCGTTTAATGTGCATAGTTATCTTGAAAAAGAAAATAACTCATATCTCAAGAATTAAATGTTGATTGTATCTGTTTTCTGTAAACTACCAACTTCTTGAATCAATATTCAGTATAGTATTTGATAGTCATTGCTTCGTATTAAAATTGTGTATTCTTTGTACAGATTCTTTTAAAAATTATCTTCGTAAGTACCTACACTTAGTATACAAGGCAACACAAAACAAATTATTAAAAGAAGAGAGATTTTTTGAATAATCAAAATCGTAAACTAATGAAGTTAGGTTTGCTAATTGTAAATGTAGTATTTATTTTGTAATTACAAAAATTGTATTTTATTTTACAAATACGAAATTAAATCATATAATATTAAAAAAAAATTCTTATCTACCTTAAATGTGTGATTTGTGTTAATAATATAGTTAATTATATTTCTTCTTAATATAAAATACAATTTTAAATAGCAAATTTGAAATTTTTGTTTTTTTTTCATTTAACGAAACGGTCATTGACTACATTAGTGTTTCTATGTGTATACACATCTATCTTAACCGTTTCTTATCTTCACCAGCGTTTTTCAAATAATTTTTTACTCTTATTGTAATAGAAAATGTCAAACTAAATAAAAATTCTATATAACTCATGTATTACGGAAATTTAAAATATTGTGATTTTTATACTTTATTAAAAATGAAATTTGATGGCATAAAAAGTTAATCAGTTTAAATAGATTAAATATCAGTGTTATAATATTTTAGGAGACATAATATTGTCTATTTTGAATCATTTTTCCCATCCTGTACAGAGGCCGATGGCTTTATGTTTATACTGGGTGTTGAGGACAAAAGAGTGAATGTGATGACCGTTCCGGTTTGGTTTTGATTGTTCCGCTGCGGTTTCATGTTTTATAATGTTGCATTAAAACGAATAGAAGACGCCACTAAAGTAAAATCATGATACATATTTTAGGCAAAAATTAAAACAATCAACAGAATCATCGAACTGTGATAACATGATGATAATGTACTGAGGTACAGAAACGAATAAGAGACGTAGAGAAGAAAACGTAAAGAGACGTAGCCAATTATAAAAGTACCTACACCATTTCTGAAGATCGGATCGTGAAACACGGAATCATTAGAACTTAGAAAATCGAATGATTTTTTTAACTGTTAGCCCACAAACTGATTTCCAAAGCCGTTTGATTATTTGATTGCATTGGATATTATGCACGTTTTCATTCAAATATTTTTAATTGTAATTTTATTTAAATTACAGTTAATGTAAATATAGCACTAACAGTACATGGATAGTGTTAAAAAATTTGATAATTTTCTCTAAAAAATTTAAAAATTGTTTCTTTCCTTAATTAATTTATTGTGATTGACAAAATTTCAAATTTTTTATTATCGACAAAATTTAATAATTCGCCGTTATAAAAAACAAATTCAAAATATGGAAGACTGTCCCTAAAGAATCTCAAGATTATAAAACAATTGCCTTTTAAAAATTACGAAATCCAGGCTACCTATTTTTAAATTTTAGTAAGTACTCTATAATAGTTGAAGTTTGAACATTTCATACCCTAGTTATCATTTTTTAAACAAATTTGATTTATTTTAATCAATAAGTTTTATAGCTACACTCTTTAAAATTCATCAATATGTAAAACGAGTTTATTTTTAAAGTCAACTAGGTTTAAAATTACTATCTGATAACAACTACCAGCAGGTGAAGGTTTCGAATGATCGATGGACCGTATCTTGTATTCTTGTTTATAGACTATGTAGGATTTGTCATCCATCGATAATTTGTAATTTGTGGATGGGTTGGAAATATATGGATAGATCCGGTACCATGTATATAATGTGAAATATTTGACCACAGACCTTGAATTAAACTTGTATTATACCAAATAGAACTTATTAGTTGTAAAATATAAGATTAATTGATTCCAGTTCAGTTTTTAAAATTATGTTTGTTTAATTTGATGAAACTGTGGTTGATTAAAACATAAAAACAGACTTTTCATGTAAGAATAATTCGTTAATTATTTTATTTACTTTGCAAATCTTGAAACTTACTAATTAGTAATTTTATAGGTGAAATGGCTATATAAATTATTTTCAGTCCATTGAAAAATCTATTTTTGTCACAACAATGTGCTTTGTTCGAAAGCCCCAATTCATATCTTATCTTACTTATAAATTTTATACCTGCCTAGGGTTTTCTGTTTTATTTTATTTGGATTCAATATCAGAAAAATTAATTAAACATTATAATAATATTTTATAAACAAGTTTTCTTAATGAAATCTTAATCAATTTTACTATAAATATTCTGGAGAACTCAACAATATTTTTTACAATATTTACTTGTAATAATTTAGTATTTTTTATCTTATATTAGTTTTATGTAGCATAAATTAGGAATCACAAAATATTTGATTATCTCTCTTTTTAATGGAGTTATATGTTCGGATTTAACTTACACAACTTTAGGCATATTTGAGATATCAGTAATTTTTAAGATAGAATATAGTAAGCTCTTAATTGTTATAATTACAATTTAAGCTACTTGACATGTTTTACTCAATTTTGTACAATTTTATCTAGAATTTTAAAGTTTTTCTGCTATATTATTTCTTTTAGTAGTTATAGTTATATATTCTTTTAGTATATGAAATATAATCAGCTCAGTGTATTCTTAGTAGTTAAAACAAACCCTAAAACTGTAATATAAAGTCTCGTGTCGAAAATTCCGCATATACTATGTGAAACTGTTTTCTGATTCATCGCCCTACGTGGACATTTCCGTCTCATATTGCCATTTTAACAGTCATACTGCTTCTTTTGGTGAATACTAAAACGGTGTAAATCCGGTCTAGCATAGACGTAGCCTTTCAATAAGGAGAGGGCTCTGGCTAGGAAGTGTCGGATCCATCTTTTTTGGTCTGTGGGTCCGCCATAGAAGTGTAACTAACGTTGCATGTAGTCTGTCGACGTTTATCCATAAGGCCGTAACCACGATACCGCAGCACATTAGGAAAACAAGAGTGCCCTACACCAGCGCAGTCGTGTATTGTCAGTTCTCCACGTTTGACGTGTCCCTTGTTCTACTCAAATCTCCATTTACTGGACCATGGCTACTTATGCATCGTATAGGCATATTGAGTTGGACAATGTAGGATGTGGAAAAAAAAAGTAATTATTAAAATAATTTAATTATTTTTAAATGGTTTAAATTTAAAATAATATTAAGGTAGATTAATAAATAATTACTATAGTATACTCATTAATTTACAATTTTAAAATTCTTTCAAACTTTTTATTTTTTAGTTAATTAAATTTTTAAATAGGTAGTGTTATTATATTTTTAATAAATAAAAATATATATTTTTATTGTGGTTATAATTAATAACGTTACGTTGTCATTGCTTACCCATTATAATTTTATGTGTCCTATTCAATCGGATTTAAAATCTGGATTGAATTATTGTGATATTATTGTGATAAGGTCCATTCATTATTATCATATTTTTCACTTTAATTCAACTTGCAATCAATGTTAAGGTATTAATGTCTGTTATATAATTCAAGTATTTCATCTATTTTTAATCACACTTATTTAAAAAAACTGTTTTATTTTTTATTGATTATTATTTTATACAAATTTTTTATTTTACGTTATTTTATTTATTAAACATCCTATATAAATAGTTAGTTTTTAATAAGATTGCTTTATTACTTTCAATTTGTGTATTGTGAATTGTGGTAGTGTAAATTAAAAATAGGTAGTTCTGTTTGTTCTAAATTATGTCGATCATAATTATCTCATACTAAATTACAATTTAAACAAGATTTATTTCTTGCTAGAATAAATGTCTAGTTCAGTGAGATAATTTAAGGTACAATTGAGGTAAAATTGTATCGTTATTAAAATAGATTCTCTCAGTGGTGTCATGAACAAAAAATCATAAGGGCAAATATTGAAGTTTTATCTTCAATTTTTTTTTTTTACTAGAAAATAAATTTTAATATTATTTTTCTATATCAATAAACTTTAATGTAACAGATTATTATGTATTTTATTATGAACCCATTATTTTAAAAAATTTACCATAATAATAGAATAATCCATATCCTATTGATTATTCGTGTAATTTATCAAATTTGTATAAGTTACGTAATAATAAATATTAGTATCGAAATTCGTCCAGAATAACAATATTAATTCATTTTTGTGTCATTGTACACTAATCTTACACACATTACATACACGCATTGAACTTCAAATTATTTTGTTACATACAAAATTTACGAAAAGCAAAAATTAATTTTTCATATATTCCTTATATATTCCCTTACACCTAATGAATATTCCATAAATAATTTTAAATTACAATGAAATATAAAGATCATAATAAAAAGAATAATAAGGTGGCTCTAATTATCGTTAATCAACTTTAATTCGCTATAATATAATTAGTACTAATGTTATCATACTCCTTTGGTCAGTAACTGTTGTAAAAAGGGAAAATAGTATGTTTGTCAGGTAAAAAATTTTTTTTTTTAATTTGTTAGTTCCAGTTCCTATATGAATAAAAAAAATAAGATAATGTAAGTTCCTATACGAATTTAGAAATTAGATGTGTAAATTTTCCTACACTGTTTATACAATACTAAAAATATTCGTGATTAATGACATTTTGCACAAAAATAGATTCTTATAATATATCATGTCTTAGGTTACTCTAGAGCTTATCCATAATTATTACCGATTATCAAACCGAAATCTCCCTACATTGCACAGCAAATCAAGGGACGTCTATATAGAATATGAGAGTGAAGCGACTGCGCCAAGGAGCGTAGCATGAGTGCCAAAATATGTACAGAAACTTTTGATAATCAAAGTCATTGTTAAGAGGTGATGCTCACAAGTAGTGTAGATACTTACAAAATATTATGTACTAGTTGCATCGTTTTGGCTATAATATAGTAGATAACGTTATTACTAGTTATTATAGGACACTATAAATTTGTTTAAAGATAGGATACGACATATAGTATAGGATACATATGCCCAATATATTATTTTTCTGTCGTGTAGGAACTAATTTATCATATAGTATATATATATATATATCATATATAAGTAAGTAATAATAAGCATTACTTTTTTTGGTCTTGTAGGACCTAACATAATATATATTATTTTTTCAGTCGTGTAGGAATTAACATAAATACTTTTTTCTGTTGAGTAGAAACTAACATGCATTTTTTTTTTACCTGCTAGGTCTCATGTGGGAACTTACCTGAAAAAAATTCAAAAAATTTAATTTTTCGGGTAGGGTTTCAAACCAGTATCATTCGCTTCTCGTGACTTCGTTTGTTTCACTAGATTACCATATTTATGTCGACATAGGATAAAATAGTATATACATATTTAATATAACACGCGCAATACTAAATTTTCATAATCGATTATTTAAATACGTATCGACGAGTTCGGATTTTAGTTTATACCATCGTATTCAGCGTCAAAAAATACTTAATATAAGATGGTGATAAAACATTGACAACATTTTGGATGTTCAGTAAAACTAGAAATATCTCACACTCCCGAGACTAGAAACGGGTATACAATTTCAAACTTTTTACGACCATTTAACATTTTTATTTATTAATTTAATAAAATATACGGGCTGAGCTCTTTGTATAAAAATTATATAGTTGAATAATTAAGTAATGACAAACAAGAGATAATAATGATAAAAACAAAACATGATAAAATAATAATTAATACATAGTAGTAAAAATAATACACAGAAAATGTAAACGTAAATATAACTATTGAATGTCTATAAAAATAAATGGTTAAAAGGTTGGATCCGGTTTGGCATATGAACATCAATAGTCATTTGGTTCATTGCTCTATTTGCTCTATATAATGTATTATCTTCCCAGTTCCCTTATTTCATTCAACATAGTGTCATTGGATATTTTAGGCGTTTTTACCTAGAGTAAAATATACCCATTATATAATGCTAATTTACAATACTGAATTAAATCAAAACATGTTACTTATTCAATAATATATAATAATTTGAATATAAAAATATTTTTTAAATTGGACCAAATTTCCCACCTACCAAAAATTGTTTGGGGCAATCGCCCCAAAAAAATGCGTTCATGACGTCATTATATTTTCTTCCAACTAAATATTCTAGTATTTAATTAAAATTAATTTTATTCTTAAATATTTTTTACAATTATTAATTAAACCAGTAATTTTTTCTATGAAGCTTAACTACAAACCGTAAACACATAAGGTACTCCAACGGAACGATACACATTAACTTTTACATCAAATTAATATATTTGAATTAACATAATTGGTATGCTTGCATCTTTCATTAATATTTAATTTGGTCTACTTAAAAGTAAAATAATTATTTTAATTGTTACAAAGTATTGTATGTAATATTCTATTAGTAGCTTAAAATATATCTCTATTTGGTATTTTCAATTTGATATTAAATTTTTAGAAACGTTGGTCTATTCATTTTTAATACCTACTCGTCTAAAATAATATTTTTTGTTCCAAATTATTGTTTTATGATTGATGTCTACAAATTTAATGTTTCTTGAGAGTTCCTATTTAGTTTTACGTTTCTGCACATCAGCAATAGATTATATTATTCAAAAGAATTTGATCCTATAATTTATCTACATTAACCATGAAGATTTTTTTCTATTTAATTTGTTTCACTTTCATTCTGTGTAATGAATGTTAAGAAAGAATATGTATTTTTTTAAGAATTTGAACTATTTAATTTTCCTTCAAACTATAAAAGTATTACAGTATTCGTCATAAAAATATAATATTCACGTTGGCAGAGTACATATCGCATGCGAATAATAATAATGCATGGAAAGGAAGCATCGATTCCATAAAGAATAGGTTAGTTTAATGTCTGGTACAGATATTTGACATCAAAATATGATTCACATTTTTATTAGCTGTTCTATATTTTCATATTATTTTGGTGCCTGGCAATTACCGCATTCAACATTCAACAAATTAAATGGGTTATTATTGTGTTGTGTGTGTTTATTTTATTCGAAATGATAATTCCTGGGGTAGAAAGGCGTGATAGTTACGGTATTGTAACCCATTTGAATTTCCTATGTGCACGGTCCACCGAATTTCATAGATGTTCACTATAATGATCAAAATACATAGTGGCACGTGACTTCCTACAGGAATATTTTCAGATAAAAACGGTTCATTGAGTTTCCGAAGTCAATTTTTTAAACAATGTAAATATTTTACTTTCATAGAGGAAATGTTTGATCTATTTTAGGTTGTCATCCGTTACACATGCTATATAGGTGCTGGAATCAACAATATTCTGTTTTATTATTATCGTGACCACCCTATGTGTTTTAAGATATAAAAATAAATCGTAGTAGGGAAGTGCATGATTATATTATTACTATTTCGGTTATTTTAAGTTATAACCATAATATCAAAATAAAATGTTTATGCCTAATATTGTTGTACATTTCGAAAAATAATTATTTTAATTTTTTTATATTTAACCCTGTAGGATTCATATTGAAGAAATGATACTTATATCAATGAGCTTATGATACATATTATTAACCTCAATATCTCCATAAGAAAATTAATAAATAGGTCAAATTGAAATTATCTCATGATGTAAATGAATTACACTCAATTTTGTTTTTCAATTTAACTAATCATATTGATGTTGGATCATATTATTATAGTAAATAAGTAGGATTAATTTTTTATTTTTAGTTATGTACATAAAATCATTATGACTCAGCAATTACAAATATGTAATCTTTGTGTTTGAAAAGTATAACTATTATCCAAAATATGATTATTTTGTAGTTTACAGAAATATACCTATTATACGTTTTTTTAATTAATTTGTCCTAGCATGGGAGGTTTCTGCATGATTATTGGTCATAATTATTATGAGACCATCAGGTTCTTATACTAACGAAAAAGATATTTTTAATAGTTAGGGCTCTTTCACAGGAAGCCACCAAAGCGGCGCCACCAGAAAAGCACCGCCACTATTCATGCTTCCAGAAGCGCTTCTGTGTTTCGTATGTTTTGATGCAGGTTGTTTTCACTACAAATTACCAAACATAAAATACATACTGAACTACATAGTAGCTCTAGTTCAGTTCCAAAATGGAAGTCGAAGAGCTAGCATGTGTAGCATATCTGTACAGTCGTGTTATACGCAGACGAAAAAAAAATCGAAAGTTTTGGGTTCATCCATTATTATCTGACCGTTCTACTAAAGGTCTATTTTAATTAATTTTATAATGATTTAAGAAAATATGAAGACAAATGATGTGATTATCCATGTTAAAAATATTGACAGCGTCAAAAACAAAGTCAACACGCGCCACTGGCAGTGAGTCGAACTTGGTGGCGCCACCATGTGTGAAAACCTTCATTTAACTATTAATATCTTGTGGTAGTGGACCATGGTGGCGCTGCCATAGTGGCTTCGTGTGAAAGGGGCCTTAGACTATAGTGCCTAATAGGTTTTTATTAAATTACTACACAGAGACCAATAATGTACAGGAATCCGCTAACCATGATGATGCCTTGGTATCTTATCTATTATGTGTATTCTTATTATATAATCATGTAGAAATCTAAAATAGTTGTACAAATGTATTAAAGTTTTCATCTATAATTATTGCTTTAGTATAATTTACTTATCGATGATTGACCCTGATCTATTTTAAGCAAATATGTAATAAATTACTCCTTTAAGGTAAAATTAATATCAGCTTTAAACGTGTAAGTATAATTAGTTTAAACAAAATGTCATCTTTTTGATTTACATATAAAATATGTAAATAATTATTTTAATAGGCATACAAGATGATGATTAAGCAAACTCGCCCTTTATTTTTTTGTAAAAATGGAAAAATTTAGGTTTTTTTTCGTAATGTTCAACTTACTATAAAAACTATGTTTTCCATAACTTCAAAATTCAAATGGCAACTACGGAATTTTATTCAGGTAAATTTTGTGAATTTTGATGTTGAAGTATTGAAATCAAAATTCGAACGAGTAGTTTATATTTTACACTATTATCCTTAAAACTTAAATTTGAATATTGTACCACCATTAAATATTTATTTGTTCAATTAAAATTCTAAAATTGCTGGAAAGTTAGTTATGTCCGGTCAGGCCAGCCTTCAGGTAAAACATGTATGGTTAATAAAGCAGTAAGGTTTAGTCTGAACCCTTTCCTCCGAAAAATCCGTGTTTGCTTGATTTTTTTTTGGTAGGTTTTGACAAAAACTAACTTGAAATAATAACAAAATTGATCTAAATGAACGTACATTGTATATGGTTGACTGGAAGGTTAAAGTTTACCTTCCGATGTATATTTCGGAGACATAACCTTCCAGCAATTTATTGTAGGTAAGATCGTGTAATAACAACGAAATGTGGTAAATACTATATAATATATTATAAAATATATTTTTATCCGTCTTTTATCAAATAAATTAATTAATCTATATTTTTAGTAACACAATGGGTAGAGGAAAATCACTTATATAGATAATAATAGCTGATAAAAATAAACCTTGTCAAATAAAATTATTAATATTTAAAATATTATTAGCGAACATAATACATTTGTAATGCACCTCAATGAGGTATAAATATAAACAACTATTAGTTATTTTTGACATATTTAAAACAATATAATTCTAATTAGGTTCCCATTAATTTATAGGTTCATGGTTTGCAATTTTTGCTTGATGAATATTTCTCAAATTGTGTTTAGGATTTTAATTAATAAAATAAGCTTGGTAATAGTGTATTTGGTATTACTTCAAGCTTCAAGAAGTTTAAGAAAAAGTTACTCATTTAACATCAACTAATTTTATAATCATCAAAAGAATTTCTACCCATAACTTAAAACAATAAAACGCATATCTAAACATAGGAAATTACAGTTATAATGTACATGAAATATTAAAATAAATAATTTGAAAAATCATAGCTCACGAGTCATATTCATATTATTTGAATGTGGCAACTCTCCGTGTATATTATATAATATAAAATATGTATATTATGTATAATTAAGGATGTTAAACTAAGTTCTAGGGTAAAATAAATTGTGTAAAACTTCGACTTCACTCTCGAAAAGATTTTAGGGGGTTTAAAATTTGTGACATGGTGAGTTATTAAGTTTTTTTTTTTTTTTGGCACATCCGCTATAGCAGATATTGGACATACAATCAGTTTTCATTTTGTTATTATGTAACTTCAGACAATGTCAATGAACGTTAACATATTATACCCATGTTTATTATTCAATAGTTGTTCTAAACTTTTTATATGAATGAATAGAATTCTTCAAACTAAATTAATTGTAATCGGATGTACTGGCTATTGTAGTGTATTGTAATTAATATTAAAATTCTGAATTCAGATTGTTAAAGAACGTGCCTAAAATCAATTGCAAATAAAACTGTTGAAATAACGGTTGTAAAGAAATTATTTTTGATAACGGTACAACAGTACCTAGACAGTAGTCGAATTATTAAAGGTCAATCCCCCTACATAAAATTCCATTAAAAACCAATATTTAACTTTCTAAAATGCACTTGATTAATTTTTAATCTATAAACGTAATAATGGTTCTCAAATTAAAATAACACATACTTCGCACAACTGATATTATTCATTTTTCGGATGGGATCCTCTTGATAAGTGTATTAAATTAAAAAAAAAAATCATTTTTCTTCAATAAAACGATTCTGAATGGAGCTTTTGTTTATTCAAGACAATTTTACTTATACAGAGTCTATTATTACAAAAAAAATTATTTATTACTCAGCCAGTTTTATATTCCATTTTTAATAGAGAAAAGGAAAGAAAAAAAAGGATATATTTCGCGGCCATAGTCCGTTTGGGCGAATCGACCCAAAAAATATACCGTTTGGGCGAGAATATATAAATGGATTTATAAGTAAAATATTAATAATTATACATGCAGTCAATTGAAAAAATAAAGTCACGTGCAATATACATAGGTAATTCATAATATATTCTTAACTTAAACAGATATTGGTAAAGTAATATTGTAAAACACAGTCATCTATTAGTCAAAATTAATAAAACAAAATCTTATAAAATAAAACAATAACAATAGTAAAGATAAAATAAATATAAATTATAAATTGTGGCAAGTAGCAATATAGCTCAAAGAAACAGATAGTCCATTACATTATCTCGTTATAATTTTACTCGCCCAAACGGACTATTATTTTTCAGGTCAAAATTGTTACCTTCGCCCAAACGACCATCGCCCTATTTCGCACTCCGAGTGAAGTACCCTTGGCGAGTGTGTTGAATTTGAAATTTGAATTGAAAGATACCTTTAGGTATTATTTATCATTTCTCTTTAATAAAATGATTCTAAGCCGAGCTTCCGATAATATACAATAGTAATTGTCAGTATGTTTAACTTTAACAATTATTGTTATTTAATAACAGAATAATCTATGTGCAAATTCATCATTACTCGTAGAAATAATCAAATTATTTATAAGTACTAGTATCACCAAGTGGTCGAAATTAAACCAGAATAACAAAATTAATTTAATAACAAAAAATAAATGTATTTTCTTACATATTATACTGATATAAACGCATTGAACTTAAATGTTGAACTAAAAAATCATAAGTGCAAAAAATTTTGTTACTCAGGTATGGTTTGAACCCAGACCATCGCAGAGGTCATTTTGGCTTAGTCATTAGACTAAGAAGAACAGTTTTAAAAACATTTGAAATTGTAGGTACTTAATATATAATACAAGAAAATATTTAGTTTTCAAAATTGAATAATTGAACAACTATTGATGCAAATTTTAGTTCACATCATCGTTATTCAGCGTCAAAAAATAAATAAGATGGTGAAAAAACATTACTAACCTTTTTAATTATTCGTAAACTAAAAATATTATATTTATCCGTACTTTTTTCGATTTTTTTACAATGAAACCCTTGTAAAACGTTCAATTATTCGTCCGTAAAAAAATTTATTGCACTAAAATATTCGTATTGAAATTCTTCAAGTTTCACTCGGGCACTGAAACGGCCGATTTAAAAAACAAATTTCCTCGACAGGAATTAACAAAAATGCTTACTAAACGTTATTAGTTTTAAAATAACATGCTATTTAGTGAACATGGGGAACAGTGGAGTGGTAAACAATGTGCTTATGCGATAAAATTGTAGTTATTACAAAAATAATGACAGATATGGGGCGGCGCAACAATTTCCAATATTTTCGAAATTCTATATCTAACTCAAAATGGTCCTAAGTTTTAAAAAATTTATGAAGTGTTCTCGTGACCATTTTTAGTAGGTGGTGAAAGTTTCAAGTTTCTAGCTGCATTATTTTTGAAGTTACGTTAAAAAGAAATTTTCTACGTTTTTGAAAAAGTATTGAGAAATTTAGAAAATGACCCATTTAGAGTAGAGTACCATCTAGGTGTAATTTTGGGTCTATAAAGATATTGATCGAAACTTTTGAACAAGTATTTCTATACGAAAAAGTGTTTCCAAAAAAAGAGAAAAAAATAAAAGAATATACATCATTGTAAAATCATAAGTTTCTTTGCTCGTTCAGAATCTAAAAATAAATGGCATGTTATACACTTTGTTTTAATATAATAATAATGAATAATCATTTGATATTTATTTTATAATTGAATTTTGAAAATCGGCCGTTTAAATGCTTCTCCCTCTTTTACAATAAATATGTCAAAAAAATAATTTTGGGAATTTGAAAATTGAAAATTCATAGGATTTCATTGATTGTATTACAATACTCCAAATTAATGAAATATGTTTGTAATATTTATAAATACCTGCCTAAATATATTGTAATATTTTAATAGCTTAGTTGTACATAAATTCAATGTTTTTAGATTATTATTATACTTTCAGTGCTAAAGTAAATATTTTTTTACTTATAACCTGTTTTCAATTAAATTTCTTTTACCACCTCTTGAAAAATATACTCTTTACACTTTTTTGGATGAGCTTTTAATACCATTTTAAGAGCTTAACTGTCTGCATTTTTACAATGTTTTTCGGCAATAAGTTCCCTAGCCCTATTTATTAGTTAGATAGGTACTTATTTTTTTCTATTTTGCTTTCAAAATAAGTATTTTGTGTAGGATAATCATTACCTGATATTCCAAATAAGGCGAGGTCATTTAAATATACTGTTTTCTTTATCTACCCACATAATATAACTAGTGGTATACTTCAATGATGTATTTTATTTCATTGTAATTTTCATTTTTGTGTTTAAAGTTCTCTATTAATAGTTTCTAAAGCAGACAATTGAAATAATATGTCTAAATTATCTAGTAAAGTTAATAAAACGCCTCCTGGAGGAGTTTGTCATGACCTTTGGGGTGCAGAGTTTATAGGATCTCCATGTCATAATAGGCAAGTGAAATCATCATAATATTAGATAATTTTTAATTAAGTTAATATAAAAAACAACCCAACTATAGAGTAAGTGTTTGGCTGATAATTTAATAATTACTTGTTTATGTTACTAATTTTCTTGATAATTATTTGTGCTTCAAACTAATATTTTTATAAAGTTAGTATGTTGAATTCACTTTTTTATTTATTATTATTACCATTGTAAGTTATTTTTAGTTCATTATATTTACTATTTACTGTTGATAAATGTGTACACTACAGATCACATGAAGTATTGTTTAGCAATGTTAATTTATTATTACTTAAGTAATATTATTTATTTATATTAATATATACTTACAAAATGAAAGAAGTTAATTTATCTGTTGAATTTTGAAAATAACTTGGTACTTTCATTTACAGTTGAATAATGAGGTATTAACAACTATGAATATAAATATTATATAGGTATTTATAATTTAAGTTTATGATTTTAAAATAGTTGATAAATGAAGGTGTACCTATGAAAAATCAAATGAATTCAATATTGTTGCTCCTAGAATAAGAATGAGTTTATTTTACCACCTATTGTATTATGTATTTGATAATTATTTGTCGGTATCTTATAAGAAAATATTTAGCTGTAAAATAAAAATGTGAATATGTTGACAAAAAACAAGTATAACAAAAATAGATTTAAACTCTTTACTGTCTATTGTGGTTAAGATAATGTATTGGTCATATTATTTATTAATATTCTACTTAAAGTTATTCTAATTGAACTCTATTGTTGATGTTCGTGTAATTAATGTGTTACATTAATTATTGTCTTATTTGTATTTACTATATTTATAACTTATGTTGGCACTATAAAATTAAAAGTATTGTTTAAAATATAATTTTTAATTATTATTATTTATAGGGTCTTGAAACCACCAGGTGGAGGCAGTAGTGACATATTTGGTACAGCATCTTGTGACGAAGTCAATCCTCATAAACGTGGTACAAATCAGAAAAATCTCCAAAGTTCCATAATTTTGGGTGGTCAAGCACCTGAAGAACGTAATGGTTCTTCGGCCACTAATGAAACTTCCGATAAACCTGGTAAGTTCAGTTCAATATTTTAATTATTAATTTTATGTACAAACAAGCTTAATAACCCCAACTAGGCTTCACCCGTGTTAAAAATATTTGTTTTCAGTTTTATTTTTTAATAATTAAAAATAATATTAGAATAAGCAAATCTCTTTTATTTAAGAAATATTAAAGAAATTATGTTCAAACTTAATAATTTATAAAAAAAAAAAAATGTGTCTATAACTCCTATTCAAGATAAGATATTATAATAAGACTCTAATGGATGAAAGATGATTTTTGCTTTTTAAATTTAAGTAAATTAATAATTTAAAAAATTTTGTTTTTTTCTTTATTTGATTACGTAATTTAACATATATAATTAAACCAAATGGTGATGCATTCAAAAAAATTTTTGTAATTGAGGTCATTTTAATATTAATAATGTGAAAACAAAACTTATAGTTATCAAATTAATATTATAATGTCATGCACATTAATATTTAACATTATACATAATACTTTGGGTTTGTAATTTGTAAAGTTCTTTCAATTTGTTATTAGTCAGGGTTAAAAATTATATTTAATTATACTAAGTCATTTGCTTTTTATATTATTGCTTGGCTTTTCCTGCTTATTTAAATCCTTTGTAAAATGTTTTTTTCTGCTTGAAGCTTTTAACTGTGAATCTGCTGCTCTTAGTGAAATTAACTCTTACAATAATTTTCAAAGATCGTCATTTAAGCAAAAAGGTATGTTGTCTTATTTCCAGCTAATAAACATACGCATATGTATAATTATAATCAATGAAATTCTATTTATGTTTTTAATGTTCCTTTCTTTTTTCCATATTTTTATTGTAATAAAGTTGCTGCTGAATTATTAATATAGCTCAATGATTATTATAACATTAGTAAATATTAAGTTATAAATACATAAGTGGAAAGAAAATGTAATTATACAGATATCATATCAGTTTGAACTTAACTATTAAGTAAGCTTTTTAACACATTAAAAGTAATATTATGTTAATTGTAATTGATAGTGTTTTATAAGAGAACAAATTATTGAGAAAAGAGGTTAAGAGGTACTCCAAGGTTAAGAGAATTAATGAAAGAATGATAGTACAGTAGAACCTCATTAGTATGGACTTCGCTTAATATGAAAATTACACTAGTTTATGCCATAAACTTAAATAAATCTGAAAACGGGTGAAAAATGAACTAGTGAATTAATAAAAAAAATTGATTTTATATGGTCTGATACTGTATTGGATTACATCATGTATAATTCTATATTCAGTATAATTTCCTTAAGTTTATAATTAAAAAATTTTTGTTATTTTGTTTAATTCGGACTATTATACTAGAGATAAGATAGGGTATCATCTTAGAATGATGAAGTTGGAATTTTAGAAAAATATTGAATGGTTCAAACATTTATGATATCTGAGTGGGATGAGTGATAGAGTTTTATCAGGTATTTTTTATTATTATTCTTTTTTTATTTATGTTTATGTGCATTAAATATTATAAAAAAATCAAAATTAATTTATATTTATTTTTAGATGGTAATCCAGTGACCGGAGTAGGTTATGAAGCTGCCAAAACAACTGCTGCTCCACCAGCTCAGCATGTATCTGCTCAGTCAGAACCTGTCCAAGAACAAAAAAAGGCTAGCCGTGTACCACCAGGTGGATACAGTTCTGGTTTATGGTAAATCGTTTGACAGCAAGCGCTCAACCAACATTTTGTCACAAACTACATCGCTTTATATTGAAATCATTGATGATCTTTGAACATTTCATCAATAAAATACTTATTTATGGTACATAAAAATTATTTATTATGTATGATGACACAAACATATTACAATTGTAATTCTTTTAAAAAAACCTGCATTTTATATTCATTCTCATTATTTAAAATTATAGCTATTTTGTAATGTTTGTGAATTGAGTTATTCCTATTAAATAAAAAAAAAATAATCTTTTTATACCCAATAAAAAATGCTTTGTTTATTATTACTTTTAGTTGTAAGACTACATTAGTTAATGTACCCTCAATTTCCTAGAGGAATCAATTATTATTTCTTATATTATAATATATGCTTATTACCATTTAAACACTAATCCTAAAATTCATGTACATTTTTTGTGTACTCATTATTCAACAAGTGGTTGTCTTTATTTGATGTTTAATAACAACTCAAAATGCGAGATATGCTGTCTCTTGTTGATTGTCTTAAATACATATTAAATAACAATTGACCAGTTTTTATAATTTTTATTTTGTTCATAGCATCATCATCTTTGAATATATAACATATGTATATTTTAAGTATCATTACTATTAAACATAAATATTCGGATATAAAATAATTGTATAGTTACCGATAAACTTATACACTTAAATCATTTATACTATTTCCATTTAATTAATGCGCAATTTTGCTTATCGCTTATTTATCAAGTGGCTAGCCAATTGTTTAAAGAACCATTTTTTGAATTTTGGTAACAAAATATTCAAAATTTGAATTTTTATTTTACAAATATTATATTAATCAATAAAGACTTCAATATTTTATAATTTTAAATCCTTTACAATGTAATCTGCGTCCTGATAATTATTATATGTGGAGTCGCATTGCGCATGCACGTTGTATACTATAAACATCTAAAGAGACTTTGTCACTTTTTTGCTCAACAATATAATATGTTATGGCTCCATCTATATTATATGATCTAAGTTTACACATTTCTACAATAATTGTAGAATAATAATTATTATTAATCTGTATAAACTACTATTGTTTTTATACACCAACGTGTTTATAAAATTCAAGGAATAAAGTAAAAATTATCCCATTTATTAACAGCTCTGAAATAGTGTAGAATAATTTGATTTTACCATATGAATAATGTAATTATAAATATAAACCTAGTAACGTCTTCTACACAAATACTCAAAAATTAAAATAGAAAACCTGAGAAAGAAAAAAGTAATGATTATAATTTATTTCTAATAAATCCAAAATCAAGGATGAAAAAGGTTTTACTGGTATATGGAAAACTCAGTGTGCCCCGAGCTCAGTTATTACCTAAACCAGGGATGGCAAATCTATGACACGCGAAAATTTTTACTATTATATATTATATATACAAAATATGAACGAATTGACATCAAATGTTCAACACCAAAAATCACATCAAAATAAATAATTAATAAAGCAATATTATTATAATTATTATTATTATTATTATTATGTACCTAAACTAACCTTTTTATACTAATACATTAATTATATAATCAAATTATATTATAACAAAATATAATATTTTTCATGACACGTTCTAAAAGAAAGAAAAAAGGTAATTTTGGGCACGCAGTGTTCAAAAGGTTTGCTATCCCTGACCTAAATTATACTAGAGAATACTGTTACTAATCTAGGGTTTAACTCTCTTGTTTGTAAAATAGGAAGTTTTCATTTGATTTTTAACTGACTTCTCGATAAGCTAGAGACTTGTAACTTTATGCATTGCTCAGAAATAGAGAACAATACAATATCAACTTGAAATATTTATAGTCCGCGCAATGAAAACTGGCCGGTGACTAGCGACACAGTGTAGTGTGAGAACCCATGGCTAACGACAGGTACATGCCGGGCGAGTGTTGGAGATCACCGGCAAGTTTTCATTGTGCGGACAATAATATATGTGTGTGTATAATATTTAAATGCAGTAAAGACTACAATGAATCTTAAAATGAGAATAACATTTTACTGACATATAAATGATAAATTTATGTATTTTATTATCTTTATCATTTACTTAATTATTTTTACATAACATAAGTATTATTTTTATTATAATTTATTATTACATATTAGTATATTCTTTTTAGAACAAAAAAAATGAAATCATTCTTGGAAGTTTTTGTCATTTATACTATTAACATGTAAGCTATCGCATTAAATCTAAAATATTGTTCCATTATTGAGTGACTAATTTGTTATAGAGAATGAATTAATGTATAGGTTATAAAGTAAACAACTGTTATGAAATAATGTTTACATTATACAAAGTTTTCCATTATAGGGATTTTATTATATTATTAAACGAGTATTAGACATAATTTTTTAATTAATTGTTAGTTGAAAACAAATAAAAAGTGATATAGTAAAAAAAAAAAAATGGTTTTTTTTCAATAAAGCAATTTTAATTGAAGTTTCGGTTTCTATCAGACAATTTTACTTAAAAAATTTATGAAGTATTATTATTACAATAAAATGTATAAGAACAATTTTTTTTACATTTTCAAAATTTTCTTTCATCAAAATATTTTCCATATTGTTTATTTAAATTTAAAATGTTCATAAAATTCGTATAAAATTTAGTTTTAAAGCCTCTTAGTCAAATTTTGGGTAGTTTTTTACCCAAATTTCAGAAAAACTACTGTGAAATGACCTTTCAAAAGTACCTTTTTGAGAAAAATTTTGATTCAAAAAGTTTTTGGACAAGTCTTCCCATATGAAAAAGTATACTCATAAAAGAAAAAATAATAAAAATCGTTGTAAAAACACTCCCTACACAGAATTTAAAAATGTATCGCGTTTAAAATATAGCAGAAAATAATTTATCATAGTTCAGTACTAATTCACAACCATACATTTTGAGGACAATCTGTATAGCCTGGGTTGTTATAAATTATTTTTACAATATAATTTATATGCTGTAGAAAAATATTGTTATACATTAGTATTATGATAGGACTAAATTGTATAACATAATAAATAAAATGTACATAGAAACTGTTGTTTTACTTTACCCATATATATAAAAGTTTATCATAAAATCGGTCATTTTCAGATCATGAATGTTTAGCCTATTATTATGTTATATACTAGGGATGGCCAAACGGTCAATCGTGGACTATTTCAGAGTTGATCTAATTAGAATTTATTTTTAGTCAATTTTATTAAATGCCGTTCTCATCATTATTATAAAGTAAAGTAGAGACAAGATAGCCGGAAATACTTCAGAGTTTGGACCATGGATATTCTTCACCAATATTTTTTCAATAATACGAATCGGAGCAAAGTATGTTAATAATACAAACAATAATAACAGTCATCATTTTCAACACATCCACCAAAAGAATCTGGTTCAAAGAGCAAAGACTACCCATGGTGCAAAGTATGTCCGGCTTTCTTGTCTATACTATACTTATCTTTGCGTTTCTTTAATTTTCTCTTTTTTATCCAATAATTAAAGAAAAGGAAAAAAAGATAGTTTTACTAAAAATGTTGATGAGAAAATAGTATTTGAAAAAATTTCCAAAATAGTTTTTTCACATTTTTTTGCATTAAAATATTTTTATAAAGTTTGGATAAAAAAAAAGATACTTTTCGAGTCTTTTTTTAGAATTTAAACGAAAAAGTTGATACTCAAAACTTTTGGATTAGTATTTTTACATGAAAACGTACACATAAAAAAATAATAATAATAAAAAATAAACATCATTGTATGAACAGTAGCTTATTCGTTTTGCACAGAATAAAAAAATTAATTTGTTATTTCACACTTCCAAAAAAAAGTTTGGCCACCACTGTCATGAACTATATTATTTTGAGAACATTTAAATGGAACAATATTTAAAATATAAAAATAATTGATTATTTGTCCAATGAATCTATTATAATGGTTATTTGGTTATGATTCATTAAGATTAATGTATAAATTTTAAGATAAATCAAAATTATAGAGGTAGCGTGGAATTTCGTGTTAACATGTTTGACAGTTTTTAATTTTAATTTAATATTTCTATTGACGGCTTTCCTTTCCGTGTAACGACTACTGATTTTTTCCATAAATCGAGACAAGAATGATGCCACTTAGATTTTCGAAATTTATCACAGAACACGTTTGTAGCTTTACAATGTAATATTTGTTTTGAATATTTTTCGAGTAAATTGTGACCGTCACCCGTCGGAGCTGCTAAAAATTGGCACCTTTGTCGTTTGCGAATACAACAATAAATTGCACCCGGATCAGTCTCGAAATCTGGCCTCAAATCGGTTAAACTTATCCGAGCACGTTCGGCCAGGATACCCGTTACATATAAATCGTCTATCCAAAAATACTTTTCATCATGTCGAATTGCTCGCAAAAGGCATTGGACAGACGTCTTTTTCGCTACGTACAACCAACCGGATAAAAATGCCGGGTACGTGTCTTGTGTGAATTCGTCTTTGCTCACATACCATTTACTGCGCTTATCTCTTATCGGATTCGCTCGGATGACACAGCCCGCCAAATCGTGGTCACTCTCCGTGACGTTTTTCAGTTTGAACATATTCACTGCAATATCGTCGTCCATCTTGACCATATAAGCGGATTCCCGACAATGTTGCGCGAACCACGTTAAACCCATAACGTGTTTGTACGTTAAATTCCTGTAGGCTTCGTGGAAATTTCCCTGCACGATATCCGCGTGTTCCGACGATTCCCGGAGCAGTCGCTTTTGTACGTCACTGCTGTTCGATGAGCCGACCAAGAAGACGTAGCGGAAACCCAGCTGATCGAGAACCGTCCTCGGGTAAGAATTACGTATCGCACGACGGTATTCAAAATGGCCAATGTAACTGTGCACCAAAATCGGAGTGTATTCTCGAGATTGGCAAGCATCGCTATTGATAATGTATTTGAAGTTTTTCAAATCCAACAGGCTCTGGGTGTGATGGAAAAACGGCATAGGTCTAATAACTCTGCGGTTGGTGTTTTCCGTGGAAAACGTATTAAAAAGAACGATGAATAACGTGTTGACAAAGAGAAATATGAAGATTTCACTCCTCCATAATGCCATCTGGTCTATATGATGTCATCGACATCACGGGACATTTAATAAACTATATTAGTATATTCTTTATTTTTCATTCTTACCTTTTACACTTCCGCATGATCAATATCTTTTCCTTGATTTTATTATCACAAATGGGTATTTAACGGTTCTAATATCCTTGGATTCATAATATGCAAAACACTAAACTGAGTTTTATTTTCTGCGACATAAAAATATACTCGGAAACCACTTTCACTTTGCTAAAGAATGGCAATATACTTATCCCACTATCTAACTATATTGACGTTTTAATAATTAGTGGAGGGGCTTACAAGTCTTCGTAAATACATAATATAAAGCGTAGGAATTGCATTCTTATTTTAAAATGGTAATAAAGTATTTAAACGGCCGTTCCATGTTTTTTAGGTAATTTTTTCACTATATAACTAAAATTGTCCGGCCTGTTTATTAGTTTTACATAAAGTTGTCCATGTTTTTCAAGAAATACTCGAGTACTGTTGTGTTATTTTTGTAATAGTCCCTAAAAATATTAAATAGGTATCTTCCCCAAGAGTTGACAATAAATTGTATACATAATGTAAAAAAAAGATTATTTTTAAGAGTGATATAGTATAAAATTAATCAAAATTTGATGAAATATAATTAAAAAATCTCATCGGATCATTACAAGTAAACGAACTCTATATACCTATACTAATCTATGTGGACGGCCTAAATAATTTTACATCAACAATTATTATAGCTAACTGGTGGAGAACTAAAGTAGAAACATGAAGATACAAGTAGCTAGGCCACTAATTACTAATATTAGTGCAGGAGTGCCTAAATTATATATTAGCATAGACGTGGCCACGGGGTGTGCAGGGTATGCATTTGCACACCCTGCGAGTCTTACCTAAAAAAGACTTTTATGGATTAATTTTGAAATAACAATTTTAATTTAGTATTCGAGTACCTGTATAACATATATACAATATAACAATTATTATTTATGGGTAAAGAAACATATCTGGAATCTAATGGTAAAATTTGTTTTTACTAAATTCAGAGTTAATGTTAAATAAGATTTGAGGAT
>JAIPRM010002375.1:0-30851 GCA_025469315.1 Stegophylla sp. TES_Ste_2020 | reverse complement strand
AAATTCTTTGAGATTAGTTATTCACTCATATCGAAAAATACAAAATACAATATCGGAAAAATATTTATATTTTTTTTATCATTAATTGGTCAATTTTTTTAAAATTCTGTATAATTACGTGACCATCCGGGGTTCGTAAAAAATGTGTCCGCGGTCCGCCAGTTGGTGACCGCTGGTATAAACTATGTTAATTTATCTTGCTGAAAAATATTGAAGGACAGGTGTTTATATAAATATATATTTAAATGTTTTGTTTCACTTAATATATATATATATATATATATATATAAAACCAGGTGTCCCAGTACGATTTGATAAATGCAATAACTTTTGTTCTATTAATAATTTTTAATTCTAACTAAAGCGTTTTACTACAGCAGTGTTTTTCAACTTTTTTAATATTACAGACCACTTAAAATATTTTCGATACGTCCCGGACTACCTCAATTCCAAACTTTTTTTAACAGATTTTAAAGCAAATAAAATCATTAATTTTTTTACAGTAATATTTGTTATACTTCAGTTTGAAGAAAAATTTAAATATATATATACATATTATGCATATTTAATAAAGAAAATTATTTCTACAAGTATATTTTATGTGAGTTTTGATTGTGTATGTCTTTTACTAACAAAGTAATCATTTATATAATATTGTTCAAAACTACATGAATGTTCTCAGTGGTGTCCAACCGATATTTTTGTTTTTTCTTTTTAATGTAAATCAGTATGAAAAATTCTCATTCGCTCAAATAAGTGTGTAAGTAATAAAAAAATATTGTAATGAAATTTTTCGAAGCATAGGGATGCTTGTTTTTACACCAAAATGTCTTTAGATTCACGCTATATTCAAACATATGCTTATAGTTCCCATGGTTTTGCGACTCTATGACATCTCCCTGGATTTCATAAGGTACCTCATCAGCTTTAACAATAAAATCATTTCGAATTATATTTCGGATGACTTCCACTCAGAAATCATCATATTCTGGTAAATATCAATTAAATTCATTAAAATTAGTTTTCGAAAATGGCATAAAGCATTTTTCTAGACATCATCTCTGAGGTTAAAGTCTAAATCTAAACTGGCTAGCCGCAGTAGATACCGATAACCTTTTAAGTTCAACAGTCTGGGACATACCCCCCAGGGTTTGAATTGCCTTGGAATGTATGGTGCTTACTAAATAGGGTACGTACATCCCATGGAAGATGTGTAGGCTCTCTGTACAAATGGGGTAATATTAACTTGCTTGCATGCGATTGTGAAGCTGAAAAATTAACTTATCAATCACATAACTTTTGAATGTCCACTAAGTTTATACCAAAGTCCTAAAATGTACAGCATCTCAATCAAGAGAGACCTGCGTGAGGGTTCGCTTTGACCTGTGTTGAGGGGGCCGCTCGTCTCGGACCCTTGTACCTCACTGATGCCCGAGTAAGTACGAGCATGATTCTAGCTTGGGAAGGGGTCTCGAGGTGTCCCGGTCGCTTTATCATCGGTCGGTACAGCGGGCTGCTCTCCACTTGGCGCTTGGACGCGTCTCCTTCGATTCCGGGCGACAGTTAAGACTGCCCACGCCTGTTGCCCGGTCGCCAGATTGGAGACACCGAGTCGACCTGTCGGAGGGAATGGAATTACAAGTCCCTCCCTCGCGTGAGCGCGCTAGCGTCTGCAATAAGGCGAAAATGAATTTCTGCTTCCGGGGCTGTCGCGGTGAGGATATTTCATTTCTGCGTGCATTGGTTGAGCTCGCCTTGAAACCACGCAAATTCCAGGAGCTTCCGGGCAAAATTTGTCCCACCGATTGATTAACCGTAAAAACTGGCGCCTCCATTTTCCAAGACGGGCCTGGGACTCCGTATGATAGCTTCTTCGTCCGGCCGTCCTGGACCGTAGGTTTCTGGGCTCGTGACGATTCTTGAGGTAGGATTCGTTAGGGCTTTACGGGTTATGCCGACGAAATGTGACTTAACCGTTATGGAGACGGCGGAATTTCTCGGATAGCCCGGGCATCCGTGCGGTCTCAGGGCCGCATGTATTGTCCGGGTAACTTGATGGGGGATTCTTTCGGAGTTTTCGGACCTCGAAAAGGACTTTACGGCCATATTCAATCTTAGCATCTCAATCAGCTTGGACTTGACCCGCGTGGGAGTCTGTTGCGAGCGATAATGGCGGCCTGTCGTGTCGGATCGGTGTACCTCGCCCGTGGATGGAAGGTACCATGATTCGGGCCTGGGTGACGTTTCGGTCGTTATTGTCTTTTGGTGATGCCGTCGGGCAGGTCACGTGCCTGGTACCTATCATGCCTGGTACTCGCTCGCGTTTCTTTCGGGATGCCGCGGGCTTGTGCTGGGTGACGGCGAACGCTTTCTCGTAGCTCAAAGTTATAACGTGCCCGGGCCAAATGCTTTGCATGGTCGTAGGACTGGCCAAGAGTCGCCGCCAATCTGCCTACCAAGCTTTCATCGAAGGTAGGCGGGAAATTCAATTCCGCTCAACGTGCGAAGTACACACTTTTTAAATAAAAGCTTTTTTTAAAAAACATTTTTTTCTATATATTTCTTATCAACACTTTTCTCTTCAAAAATTTTTTTTTATTTTTAGTAATATTGAATTTTTTTTCCTTTTCTTTATTTATTGGATAAAAATGAGTAAAGTAATATATAATTAAGAAAAGTCAAGTATAAAGTAAAGTAAAGTAAAATTAATTTAAAGTAAAGTATAAACAAGAAAAATGGATATAATTTATTATTTCACACCATGGGTATTCTTCTCTCTCCTCGGGTAAGATACTCTTGGTGAGTGTGTTGAAAATGATTATTATTATTGTTCTTATTTTTATTAAGGTACCTACTCTGCTCAGAATCATATTATTAAAAAAACAATTTATCTTTCATTTTAAATTCAACACACCCACCAATAGTACCTAACTCGAAGAGCAAATCCATGGTCAGGCACGTATACCCTCGAATTTTTTCGAAAGTAGAATTATAAATTTAATTTATAGAAATCTTTATTGTAATATGTACGTATACTACTATTTTATTACGACCTCCCTCCCCCGAATTATTTTTTGTGTACGTGCCTGCTCATGGTGCGAAGTATGTCCGGCTTTCTTGTTTATACTTGTTTTTACTTGTTAAAGTTAATGAAATTATAAAATGTTTTCTTGAGTGGGTTCTGGATACACGCATATTTTTTAACCCGCGGTTTTAAGTTTTATTCTTTGGAATACGCACTTCTTAAAATTTGGGAAGTGAGTATGAGGCTTATACCCGCGCATACCTTCCACTTCATCGCTGATCCTGGGTATTTGAGTTTTGAAAATGCTTTATTAAACTCAATAATTAATAAAAACAATTCTGAGCATAGTTTCAATAAATTATACAAACAATAATAATTTCCAGTTTTATATTGAGTGTTTTAACAATTGAATAACAGAACAATCTATGTTCATTGTCCATTTTGTTATCTATCAGAATTATCAATTTTTCCGTGTATTGAAATTCAATGTATTGAAACCTCTTATGTCTAATTAAAAAATATACTCAACTGATTTTATCAAAAATTTAAATATACGTTGACCTATATAATATGAATAAGCTTGTATAACATTTTCTATCTTAAAAAACAATAAATTTAAATATGTTACGAAATAATAACCAAGTGAAATCTGCTATTATTTGAATAACAGGTATGTAAGTCATAAATCTAACTAAATGTTAGTGAAAAAATTACGAGAAATCTATTAGTGAAAAAAAAAGATTACGACGGTTTGAAAATAATAGTTTTATTAGGTTTTTAACGTCAGTTGACCTGAAAATTTAACGTGATAAAAATATTAAAAATAAATCTAAGAAAAATTAAGGAAATTTAGCAGTCGTGAATTTTAATGGCTGAAAATGAAAGTTAATAATATTTACAATTCAATTAATCGATTATATAATTAGTTTACAATGCCCGTTGAAATGGGAATTTAAGATCCGAAATTAGATATATGTACCTTGGTACGCATAGGTGAAACTAAAGATTTACATTTGAGTGTGCCAGCCCTTATCTTTTCCATTATTTTATTTTGTAGTAAAGAGTTTGTTTTAAAATCAAATCTTCTTTTTAGACTATAATTTTGGTCTTGGCGTAAATATTCTAAACTTAAATAACCTTTTTTGTGCCTCAATCGGAGTTCAATGTACCTCAATGTTTTCACTACTTTTCCATTGTTAACGAATAAAATATATTTTATAACAATATCATTATTACGTTTTATATAACTAATTTTATATAACTAAATAATGACCATTGATTTTATTATAAAACCATTGATAACGACTAGATAATTGTATATTTAGTTTTATTCTTTTCTTTCAAGCGAATGATGCAGTGCTGAAACAATATGGGTAGACACGAACCCGGAACGTTTTTTTTTTTTTACTATATCCAGTGGTGTATTGGGCGTATACTTACTTCTCTTGTTTTTATTTTAGAGTATTCTCTCTAAAATGTACGACGATACGCAGGTATACGATACGCCGTTAGCACCGTATACTTATTGAAAATTAATTATTTTATTCACTTCATTTGTGCTATGGATAGTAAATATCCACTAAAAACTATTTTCAAACGTAATAAGTACGTGTGTATTTGTATTATGATAGTGATGGTGCATAGAAAAAGTTAAAAAAAACTTGAATTGATTGATCATATTGTTAAAACTTCGTTTTTTTCAAAAAGATTATAATTTGAATTAACATGATCAAGAATCGACAAAGTTTGAAATGATTTTGTTTTGAATAGGCGTTGAAATAATCGTCATAGGTACTGTATATTATTTGGCAATTATAATATTGAATGAACATAGTTAATAAGCGATGTGTATTTGAAAAAATATTTCTTGAATCGTCAGTTTGAAACGATTTTATTTTGAGTAGACGTTGACATAAAAATTATTGTCATACTGTATAAACGAATGCATTTTCAAAATTCGATCTTTAAAATATAATCGATTCTAGTCATTGTTCATTTAAACTTTTGCCTTAGTCACTCCGCTCCCAAGTGATGATTAGGGTTCGGGACTTGTTGAATTTTCACATTTTTTTTTAATGGAAGCAGAATAATCTAAGTGAGATATAAATTTGTTTCAAGACGTAATGGACTCAAATATACATTTTTTTTGTGCATATTATGTCATTTCTAAGGAAAAACGCATATTTAACAAATTTGTAGCATAATTGACAAATTTATTTCATATTTACCCATATATGATAAATTTATAGCATGCTTATTGCTTATGCTTTTTTACGTTTTAAGCTAATACATTTATTTTAAAAGTTGACATTATTTTTTCTTTTTTTGTTATACGCGTCGATCAATATACCTCTAATCATACTATCTGAACTTAAAATGTAGTATATACAATTTTATTTAAAAAAAAAAAATTTAATAGCATATTTTGGTTATTTCAATATTTTTCATATTTTCAACATTTTGTGTGTAATAAGTCCTGAACCCTTGTGATGATAATCTGAGAAAAAAATCAATATATCCAGTGAAGGGATGGAATTTTATTCTTTATTTTATGATACCTAAGGTTTTTACCATTGCCACGTAAGACATTCCTAAGTCAGTGACTACGGAAAGAAGGCGTATACCCTCGAATATTTTTAGCAATACATCACTGACTTCATCCGAATACCTGTATACTATTATTATAAGTATAGCCTATTTCCCATTAACACTATTACTACGAATTATAATGCAATGGTGTTATATCGATAAGTATAAAGACAAAAAGGTTCGCCGAGGTTATCGCGGTCTTTGGTTTCAGTGTGTTTGAAAATTACGTAGGTACCTATCTCTACGTATATTATAGTTTACGCCAATCTGTTACGTCCTTCGTGTACATTACGTGCTTTCCTTCGGTCCACCAACTCGTTTTTCGTTGTTTATTCCGTTTTCATCATGTTAAAAATATCGTGTATCTTGTTGATGGCTGTGTTGTGCGCTTTAACCGCAGCGGATCTGTCTTATGATCTCAATAATTCGAAGGCAAATTTGCTGGAAGAAGAAGGGTTCGGTATCATCGAAGAAACCACGAAGCCCAAGTCTCATAGTAAGTGAAAAAAAGGGATTAAACTATCTTAACTACCTACCTACCTACGTATATTGTATCTACAGTCCTACACAGTATACTGTATCTACATATTTGATTATTATTATTTTTATTAGATAATTTTTTAGGTGCAGTCTATATGATCAAAAAATTAATAAATTATAAATATTAAAAAAATACAATGATTAATAATAAATACAATAATTAATATAATGATTCTGAGCAGAGCTTCAGTTGATATAAAATAGTAAATAGTAATAGTCTAAAAAGGCCATTTTCTATCCGAAATCGCCCCCTCCGTTCGTTAAAAAAAAGAACCACTGAAAATCGAAGTTGCTATTGTCTTGTCTATCATTAAATTTATTTGCTAAGTGGTCCAACTAATAATCTCCCCTGTTTGAAAATTTTTTAACTCTCCTTATAGCGCATATTGTTTTACAATATTTCAATAATTGAAAAAATTAATTGAAATTGGTAATTGTATATTTATTTTTTTCTTTTTATGGAAGTATTCTTTCATGTATAAATACTTTTCCATATATTCCAAACAGCAAGATTTCGGATTAGAAATCTTATTTTGGTGGTGTTTTAAAGAGGTAATTTTTCAGAATTCTCAATTTATTTTACAAAAACAACGAAAAAATTAGTAAAAATGACAAAATATGCCGAAATTATTAATTTTTGAATATTAAAATTACTTTGTTTTTTATAAGTTTTTTCTAGTATTGGCAAACCAGTCAAGTCAATATTATACTTATGTAATTTGGTAATGTGTTCATAAATTTAATAATAAATAGATACATAATTATAATGTATTATATTAATGAGCAATATGGAAGTGCTGATGATAATAATATAGAAAATAATGTAGGTAACAAGTTTGTTGAAGGTTTTGGTTTATTGATAGGATGGTAATAAAAGATGTATAGTGAATGTTTAGTAGTTTAGAACCCCCCCTCCCCCAAAGGTCTTACACTATATTTGTATTTTATTATTTATATGTGCCAAACACGTTTTTAAAGTCGCCCCCTCCGTTATCTTGTCCTAAATCCGCCCCCGCTTCGGAACATCATTTTGTATTGGTTTTGAAATTATACATTGTAATGTCCCGGAATTTGACTTTACACTTTATAGTTTATGATAAATAAAACCTTTAGTTTTTGAAGAATTATCAAAGCACATAAACGTATATGGTGATAACAGAAGGAAAAAGTTAAAAATATTAGTTACCGATGTTTTTATCAAGATTTTGACTATTTTGTACTTTAAACTAGATTTGTTGTAAATAAAGTTCATTTTCTAATTTCATAATTTAAATTTTAAGTATTTTACATTTTATAGTGGTATAAATTATTGACAAATAGTAAGATTTTGTTTGTTTAGTTTAATAAATAAAAAATTGTAAGTAATTTAAATTTAGTATCCCGGATCTAAATTTTTTATCTGCTCACCCTAATAATATATATATAATATATAGTTATATATTATTTTTTAGTTGAAACAGCAAACATACGATATATTTATACGTAATGTAAGATAGGCTGCAGCGATTTTTTATTCAAAAATTCAAATAATACAATTATATTGCATTACCTACTTCTCATGATGGTCTGGATTTTTCAACTCTTTTTTCTCTAACGGCAAACATACAGGACCTCCATTAAAACCCCGGACTTGGGGTGAGAATCACTACCAACCCACCCCCTCTCGATGGGTCTGCTAATAATTAATTAAGTGATTTAATTGTTAAATCATTTGTATTATGTATACTGACTTGTTACTCTTATTAAATTTGAACAAGTATACATAATGCAAATGTACAAATATACAAACTTAAACATTTTCACTAAAAATGCCACTAAAATTAATTAGCTGGTATAATAGTAGTAAAATAAAATAGTATAGTAAAATCAAAAAGTCGGATATAGTTCGCATCAAGGGTATTGTTCGCTCCTCTGGTCAGATATTCTTGGTGTGTAGAATTTTAATGAAACGATAAATCATTTCTTCAATAAGTCGATTTTGAACAAAGGAAGTTAATAACATAAAGAACAATAATCGTCGTCATTTTCAACATTCTTATCAAGAGTATTTGACCTGAGCGAAGAATACCGTGGTGCGAAGTATGTCTGGCTTTCTTGTTAATAATTAACTTATCTTTGCTTCACTTTACTTTAAGTTCTTAAATTTACTTTACTATATTTTAATTTTTTTATCTAATAGATAAAGAAAAGGGGAAAACAATTAATTAGAAAAAGTTATAAAAAAATGTATGCATTTTTTTTTCTCATTTTCAAAATTTTCTTGCACCAAAATATTTTTTATATTTTTTGTTCATGTTTTAATTTTTATAAAGTTTGGTTTTAAACTGATTGTTTTCGAGTCATTTTTGTCAATATTTGGGTTGTCCTCCACATCAAAAAAAAAAAAAAATGAGAAAGTGAGAAATTTGAAAAATGATCTCTGTTAAGTACCATCTAGAGACAAATTCAGTTTCAAAATGATGCTGGTCAAAACTTTGGGACAAGTATTTCCATACGAAAAAGTGCTTACAGAAAAAAAAAATTAAAATAAACATCATTGTAAAGACATTAGCTTCTTCACTTCATTCAGAATTTAAAATTACAAATAATTATAAAAAATTTGTATCGTCATCAAAATTCTAAAAGGTGTATGTTGTTATATGGCTGTATGCCCATGTATTATCGTACGTTTGAAAAGTTATTTGTTATTTGAGTAATAACAAGAAAATTGCCATTGTACGAAATTGATTTTTGTTATTTACTTTTAACAGTTAATTCCAAAACTTTATTCTAGGAACTTGAAAATTTCACCCATTATCAACAAAAGTGACTAAATAAAAGCAGATTAAAAATAACTTTCAAAGAAATTTTGCCCATTTTGGGATTAATATAAAATGTTAAGAATACCTACTTCGCTGATTATTTTTACATTTTAATTCTTGATATTTTGAGCTAAAAATGTATACAACCTTAGTCTTTATATATGTCTAATAGTCCTGACAAAATATCAAAAATTGTTTGTCATTTTTTTTTTATATTATAATACATTTTTATTAATAATTTTAATTTAATAGGAAATTAAATATGTATGCAGTTTAGGTAGTAGATAGAAATCAATTACTTTTGCATAATAACAAGTATAATAATAATAGTTTTTAATTATAATTATATATTACAGTTAACAAATGTTATGATGAGGAAACTAAATTAGCTTACAAATTGGACTCCATTTGGTATCCAGATGGTAAGTGTGAACAACGAGTTTGCTCAAGGACAAGGGACTCGAAATTTCCCACCATTAAAATTATGCAGTAAGTCAATAAAATTTATAATTCTAATAAATTAACATTTATTTTCATGTCATTATGTTATAGGTGCCCACCATGTTTGACTTGTAACTCAATTGATCAAATATGCCACCCTTTTAGATCTGAGAAAAACTTTCCAAAGTGTTGTCCACAATGTTTATCAAAGTCTGCCATACTCAAGAAAATAGATGCTATGAAAAAATATAAACATAATTAATTTCCCTATTAAAAAGTTGCTATGATATAAAAATGTATACATTTATCATGTGTCTGAATGTTACACATTGTGTACATTGTATATTAAATGCAATATTATTATATTCAGTTTAATTTTAAATGATTACAGAAAATTTATACATTTTAATTAACAATTTTTCTGAAATAGTTATTACATCAACAATTATAGTATGTATTAATAATTATATTTTATAAATATATCCACATATTTTTTATATAAAACATATATTATATTATTCAACAAGGTTCAGATTTTAAACTATATTCTATTCATAAAAATAAAATAAATAATTTTACAGTTCAGTTTTTGGTTTATCACAGTATGCTAGTTGATTTTGAATTGTAATTTATGTGTTTTTAGATATCTTGTGTATTGATGGGTGACGTAACTTCCACCCTTCCCCTTGCGGCAGCCTTTCTGTAAATTAAAATGTTCTATTTCATTGTATATGATATTTGCAAAAACAACTTTAAAAAAATAAAAACTGGGCTCTGTGTTAAATATTAAGGGATTGGGGTGTTTGAATTTTGAAGTCAAGAAATAATTGAAATCAGTCTCAAAATTTTGTTGCTAAAAGGCTGAATGAAAAGTATGAAAAACTCATCACGAATTTTGAGGTAAATAAATTGGTAAAATCAAATCTAAAAATTCTGTGTTAAAACTCAAGAATTTTAATAATATTATAAACAGTTCAGAACATAAAATATGAATTAATTATTTTTATTATTTATTAATACATTTATCAACAGGAGAAAAAATAACACAGAACGAAGTGCATTAGTGAAAATATACACTATTTCTCTTTGCTAATGAATATTTTCTATTGTGAAATAGAAGTGAATTTTTTGAAATCCAACAGCATTTTTTTTCAATAAAATGTATACACATACATATGTGTATACATATATAAATTTTAAATGTAAATAATGCACACACACACATATATATATATATATATAAATATATGTATAATTTATATAATATACATAAATACTGTATACCTTCCTCTTCTCGTATATGTAGGGCGGGTATAGAAGTAACAAAAAAATGTAAAATAACAAAACTGTTAAATCGGCTCTTGCCTGTAAGAAATACACGTGAGTGAGAAAACCTCGAAATTGCTGTAATCTCACTAGATTCTTGCGCTAATGACAGCTGGCCGTTTTTTGACAAAGAACAAGGATCTCTCGTGAGATCCTCCAATCACAATTTTATTAATCTTCATAATGATTTAATTGTTAGTGTGTTGGCACCACAATTATTGGATCATTTGGATCCACAGAGTTATCACTATAGTTAGCACCTGGATGAATAGATTGACACTTGTTAAACTATGGCTACACCACTGATCACTGATAATAGTCAATTCTATAACATTTGTATTAATAGATAATACTAATTTATAATGTACTCTATATTTTGTACATAACAAGGTCACACAATTATATCAAGTAATCACAGTTCGTGTTGGGTAGATATCGGAGGTCGACCTTTGCGGTGAATTGATATGAAACCTTAAAAATCGAACGGTTTTAAGACTATTTATATAAAATAGCGGTTTTTCGGCTAGCGTTCTCGTTTTTGCCGTCCGTCAACAGTCACTTCTTGTACTTTTCGGTGGAAAACATCGGCCCGTGACCCGGTACGATCCAGTCCACTTGTTCCAGAATCGCCTGCCTGTGTCTCCTCTGCGCGTCCGGATCCTCGCTGCCCGCCTCCAGCCACACCGACTCGTCCACAAGGTCGTCTTCGCGTTCGAACAAGTCGCCCACGATGCCGACGGTGCCCAAGTTCGCGGTGCGCACCACCACCGACACGTCGACCAGCGTGTGCCCGGGGGTCGGGACGATTCGCACGTGCTCGTCGATCGTGTACACGTCGCCCACGAACGTGTCCTCGTCGTCGTAGTACACGTCCTGATGGCTGACGCACCGGCCGACCACGTGTTTGGCTTTCAGGAACAGGTTGTTGTTGCCCACGTGATCCGAGTGGCCGTGCGTGCTGACCACGAAGTCCACGTCCTCGCACCGGACACCGTGGCGCGCCATAGCGGCCACCAGACGAGGTCCGTCCCACGGGGTCATGGTGTCCACCACAATGATCTTGGGACCTTTGATCAGCGTGCACGAGCAGTCGGCCTTTACGCCGCCTTTAATCGGCCGGCAATAGCCTTCAAACAACACGTGGATTTCGTACATGACGGCGGAGAGACGCGAACGGGCTGGACACAAACAAACAAACAAACAAACAAACAAAAAAAATAAATAAATAAAAAAAAATATTGACTAATTATTATTGCAGAAAGTACGAGAACGATAATATCAAACACAGAAGCCCTTTGGGTGGTGCAGGGTGTACTTTGACACCCTTATTTTTCCCTGTGTTTTATTCGTAGGCGGAATAAATGAGGAACTAATGAGAAAAAAAAGTGTTAAGAAAAAATCGTAACTTAGTAAAAATTAAACCTATTTAAGTTTTACAGTGTAAATTTTCCATAAACATTGCACAATACATGAATCTAGTTTTCATTGATGTTTTACAGAAAGAAGAAAGTTAAAATAGTTTTAAAATATTGAACTAGAGTACTAGACATTGTTGAAAAAAATTAAACCGAAAGAAAAATATAAAAAATACGACGAAACTTTAATCTAATTTAAATAACAAATATGTGAGAATTATGAAAATCAATTTAATATTTGATATTTGATTTTTGATTTTTAATTTAATAAATTTGACTAAATAATAAGAAATAATATGTATGTATATGTATACAATATACATGTAATTATTGAGTTTTGGACATTTTTTTATGGGCGACATTTTGACTCTGAACATGTCATTGATATCATACAAATTTAGCTTATCCAGAAATAGAGCACTAGTTGCGTCAATGAATCACATCATATTTTATAAGATATAAAAAATAAATAAATTAGAGTTTTGATAATATGAACCTGCTGGTACTATACGCATTTACCAAGTGTTTAAGTTGGATGTACGAGTTGGATGTATTTCAAGAACTCAACAGCCTACTTTTTTGCAAACAAAAATCAGCCTTTAGTAGAGTACCAAATCTAAAAACATTTTACCATTTATATTTGTATTATGTAATTTTAATCTAATCCACCTTAGATTTTTTTATTTCAAAAGATAAATATTTTTCAGGGTATATTTTATGGATGTTTTTGAGTACAGTTGTACCTAAAAACATTTGTAAACAAATAAAATATCTACTTAAAGAAACACACAACCTTATTTGATTAATGAGGTCATACTATAATTTTTTGTCGAGATGAAATTCGTCCATTACGATAATGTGTTGATTTCGATTAAAGGGTGAACGGAATATTCTGTTTATTACAACTATTTTGTATAAAACAAGGTTGGATTTTTTTTTATGTACAGTATAACTATACAATTCTTTCTTAGTATTTATACATATTGTAAAAGATATTAAATTATTTGTTTGAATAATAAGTAACCTGATTGTCCTGATTGACTTGCATATGGTTTCCATTTTCTTGGGTTTCCAATTTTAGCACTACATATTGTTAAACTAAATTGATACAATATAATAATTATCGATACAATTTTTGAACTTAAATACATTTTTGCTTAAGAATAATGTGAAGCAATTTGACATCGTCATTCCTAGCATTCGTTTGTGTAACTAAATTGTAATTGTAATATCAATTATTGTATCCGAATTAAATGTATAATTATTTCCAACCATCGTAATATAATCAGTAATCATAGTTCTAAAAGCAATGCTTTAGTTAATAATTATTAACAACAATAATAATATTGTCAGTTTTATATTGAGTATGTTATATATATAATTATATGTTATATAATTTGTTATATATTTTCAGTCCTTCTGAAATAAATTTATGATAAGGTATTATTGAAATTTTGAAGATTTAAACAATACTACTTGTACTTAACTCGTAATAACAGAACAATCCATGAAAATGATTTATTTTGCTATGTTTTGAAGTTAAAAGATCTTATGATTAAAAATTGTCACAACTAATTTTAACAAAAACGCAAATAAAAGCTGACTTATATATGACTTATATATACTGGTATACAATTTTCCATCTTAAAAACAATAAATTGAATATGTTACGTAATAATGAGGAAGAGAAATCTGCCATTATTTGGATTAACCGTCTTTCGAGATATAATTTTAAAATTCAAACGCTTATGAAAAATGATTTATTGATCCGATTTTAATGAAAATTATCTCACATGTAGAAAATCATATGAAAAATCTATTGGTAAAAGAAAATGTCTACCGGATTAATAATTGAATGTTTTAAGAGGTTTTTAATAAAATGTTTTTATTATTTTATATTCACGTGAATCCGTGAATTTGTGCTATCACGTCTTCACGTATGGTATGTTTTCAGTGCTGGGTTAAGAGGAGAGCAAAGAGAGTAGTTTCACCAGGTAGCAAATTTTTAAGAGTGGCAATTTTTCGATGGAGAAAACTAAAGATTTTAAGTTTTCTCAGGCATAAATTATTTTTAGAAAAATAATTATTCATACATGAAAATGACATACACGTATTATGTTTCTATGTATGTATTTTTAAATAATGGAATTAAAATATAATAATAAAAATAATAAATATAATACATAATAATAATATATTATAATTATACCTATGTTGAAAAAAAATTTCCCAAACTAGGTACGGACAAATTACTTTGAATAATCGAGGTTCTACTGTAAACTAAAGAAAATTAAAGCAAAGATAAGTGAAGTAAAGACAAGCCGGACATACTTCGCATTACGGGTATTCTTCACTCCTCGGGTCAGATACTCTTGGTGGGTGTGTTGAATTTTAAAGCAACGATTAATCATTTCTTCAATAATACGATTCTTAGCAAAGGCAGTTAATAATATACAGAATAATAATAGAAGTCATTTTAACACACTCACCAAGGGTATCTGACCCGAGAAACGAAGAATACCCGTGCTGTGAAGTATGTCTGACTTTCTTGTCTTTACTTTTCTTTAATTGTTTTTGCTTTAAATTACTTTTTTTTTATTCGTTAAATAAAAAAAAGGAAAAAAAGACAAATTTTACTAAAAAAAGCCGGATATACTTCGCACGATGGGTATCCTCTACACGACGGGTATTCTTTGCACCTCGGGTATGAAGCTCTTGGTAGGTGTATTAAAAATTAAAGAAACCATAAATCATTTCTTCAATAAAATGATTATGAGCGAAAGCTTCAAATACTATATAATGACTAATAATAATTAGTGACAAAATATTATTTAATAATGTTGGGTATTGATAACTGTGAACGAGCTTGCGTGCGTGCGTGTGTGTGTGCGTGCACTTGTATGAGGTAATAAATGTCTTATTAAAAATAAAAAATGCAATACAAATCTACTTTTAAAAATTAATAAAGGTTGACACCTCTCAATAATAAGTGTAATTGGCATTTTGGTATTTTTATGGAAATCCCTGGGCTTTAAGCTATTTAGAGAAATAATTTTTTTTCTTATAATAGGTGCATCGAATAAAATTCACTAAATTTTTTCAAATGTCCAGTAATAGTTCAATATTATTAATTAGCAAAAAAGTAATCAATGTTTATTTATATTTTAGTATTTAATATTTATAGTAATTTTCCGAACTTTTTCCGATTTTTTTTAAATAAAAACCTTGTAAAATTTTTAATTACTCGTCTGTGAAAAATTTTCTTGCTCCAAAATATTCGCAATTTAATTATCTAGATATGTACCAAGTTTCATAAAGATCGGTTGAATCAATTATTTTTTATATGCATTTAAATGTGTAATTTTATGTAAAACTAATGAATTCCGTTAAAATACTAACTTACAATGGTTATAAAAAAAAAATTGACTTATGATTTTCGAAGTTTTTTTTAGGACTATTGGTTATACATATAAGTATGCTTGTATTAAATTTTCAACTCTTAATATCCATACATTAAAATACTTGTGCAAAAGCCTTGTGGTCGATGAATGTTTAATATACTGGAAGAAAGCTCGAATTCCTACTCATGATCGTTTGTATTGTTCAAAAAAATTTAAAAAGTTCTACGATTCCTGGAGAACGCTAGAAAAAAACAAATAAGTAAAAGCAGTGACTTACATAAATAGAGATAACAAGAATTTACTCATAGTTTGAATAATTTGTTTGATACTGCGCATGTAAATGCAATGACAATTATAAAAATCAATGAAGACAAAGAATTTTTAAAATTGCAAAGACAATAATATGGTCGTCCAGGTTGTATGTTGGGACTAGATCTAAAATGAAATGCTTTAGAAAAAAAAAATCGCGTTCAAAACGAAAATAATAGTAGAACAAACATGGATTTTAAAACTTTACTATGAATTTGAAAGCGGTACGTATATATATATGGTTGGAGGGATAAATTCTCCCCCTCACGTCGGTACTCTACTGCATAAATTTAACTATTTTAAAGAAAAAGTGGCCTGGGTATGAAAAAAATTGGCCTACTTAAATGTTGGCATCCCAATTAAAAAATTAAAATGGCATTACTATTTTTAAACCATTTTAATCCATAAATCTTAATTAATATAAGGTCTATGTTTTAAAGGCGTAAATAATTTTCGCGTAATGGGTTTGGGGATACCTTAGATTGTGCCTCGTCCACAGTTCACATTCCTTCGAAACTTAACGAATTATTATCATTATGAGATTACCATTGTACACAACGGTTCACGGACTCACGGTTTACAATCGTTTCATCATCATTCATCACCCATCAGTCGTAGTTATTGTTCTATTTCGATTAATCCGGAAAAAAATAATTGTCGATAATGGAATTTACGTTGTTGTGTAACGTTTAATTAACACGCACTATTTTAATACGTTATTCGTGTTGTTACGAGAATGTTGTTTTGCTGGTCCAAGTCCCATCGTATTTCCAGTATTTCCACATTACTCATCATCACTCATCAGTATTCTTTTATCTATACTCACCAGCCTTAGAAACAGTATGCGAGTGATATCGATGAATATGATTATAAATGCGTCAGTCTTGACTGACAGTTTGCTTCTCTCCGGATTGAATAATGATATAAAAGATACAACTTACCTAATATAATCGTGTGTCGGAGTTTTTTGTATATTATAATAAATAATGAAAAAAAAAACGCATTGGTGACATTAAAAAATAGCTGCAAATACAGATATCTTTAAAAATTATAATTTATATTGTGATAGGTAATGCATTTATTTGAAAAACATCATTTTGATCTATTTAATATAGTGTCCTGCTCACGATTATAAAATAATAATATTTACTATGTTCAAATGTTGGTGATAAGCATCGACTTATCAACGGCCTTGATTAGGCCTTATCAAGCTTGAAAAAAAAACCATAATTCATTACAGCTATTTTCACCACTAGAGAGGGCTGATACCAATCGGTGTCCATGCAATCTCATCACGGATAAATGACCAACTACTTCATGTACATTACAATAATTATCATTAATTATAATTATATAAATGATTATTAATACATAAAAACTAATAAAAAATGAGAAATTTTCAAAATTTATCGAATGTTTTTGAAATTTTTATGAGATATTCTCGTAACTATTTTTAGTGGTTGGTGAAAATTTCAAGTTCCAGCTGCATTATTTTAGAAGTTATGTCAAAAAGTAATTTTCAATTTTACGGAAATTGCATATTTTGCCGTTTTTCGTTAATTTTTCAACAGTTTTTTCCCGTTTTTGGAAAAAGTATTGAGAAATACTTTAAAGTACCATCTGGGTACGATTTCGGTTCTATTGAGATACTGATCGAAACTTTTGGACAAGTATTTTTATACGAAATAGTGTTTCCAGGAAGAGAATAAAAAAAAAATAAATAAAAAAATAAACATCATTGTAAAAACATAAGCTTCTTCACTTCGTTCAGAATGTAAAAAATACAAATACAAATACAAATAGTGAAAAAAAATTCAATATTAAATTGTGTTTATTTGTTTCTATTTCAAATAATTAATATGTATAAATCTCTAACTAGAAATCTAAAAATAAATAATTATTTAAAAAAATACAATATAGATACATGTATGTTTATTTACAAAGCTTAAATACTAATTAAAACTAATGTGATTTAATTTCAGATCTTACACAACAATGGCATAGGAAAAAATTTATTTTTTCGCTCTAATTCCCTGTTTTAATTTAAGACTCAATATTGACGCTAAAATTCCAGCCAATATCCACGCCAGTATGGATATGAACCCTTGTCTTACAATCGGATGTGACAATCCCCAATTTCTCCCCGTCATCGATCTAAGCGCATCGACTGACAAGGTCAGCGGTAAAAAGTACGTGAAGCTTTTGAGAACGGGATGCATGGCTTCCAGTGGCCACATAATACCTGGACGACACACACACACGAATTTCAAATAAATAAACGTTTGGTTACACGCGAATTTATCCGCCGATATATTTACCGCTTAAAAACACTTGTGTCAGAACCAAACACACTCCAAAGAACGTGGTAATTTTCTCTTCGTCGAAAGTAATACTCGCCGCAAAGCCTATAACAGTTATTGTGCGGGTATTAATAATACGGTATTAAAAATGTGTAAATATAATATTTCAAGCGATTATAACTCTCATGACGGTAAAAAAAAATGTTGAACACAAAGTTAAAGCAATTTTTATGAAAAAGCCGTACTTACCAAAAAATGTTCCACATATCCCTTGTAAAAATACAATTAAAAAAGGCCAGAACCACGGACATATGAACGGATGTCGGAATATGACGAATTGCAATATGAATACTGTCATGGTTTGAACGATTAACATTATGATTTGCACGATCAATTGTGATGATATAATTTCAACAATAGTAAGTCCTGTACAAATACAATGTAATATACATTTATGATAATACGTGAACTAACAGGTAAAACAAATATATATAAATCTGCAGTGGCGCATTTAGAATATATGCGCCCCGGGACGAAATAATTTTACCCTCCCTCTAACTTGTAGGTAGTCTTTACAACCTCAGACCATCCCTCTCCACCCTCAATAACAAAAAATGTGCCTCTTACTTATTTCGCATAACATTCTAGGGTTTAACAGTATATAATATTTCAGTGTTTTATTCAATTAAAAAATTATACCAAATAATACATTTTAGTAAAATAGTAAAAGTTATATTATGTTATGTAAGTTATATAATATATGTATTATGTTAAATCATCCTTATATATAAATAGCCAACGGCTATAAATGCCTTATTCTATGTAATAAAAAAAAAAAAAAAAATTGAACGAGTCAGATAAGAAGATAGTGAAATGAATATATTTTTATATAATTAGAGATGAATTTTTTTTAAGAAATTCTAAAATGTTGGCGCCCCTCAAATCATGGCACCCAGGGCATTTGTCCTTTTCGACCCCCCTTAAATGTGCCACTGTAAATCTGGGGATCGTACTGACCTGAAGCAAGACTCCTTTCGATTAAACCACTATTTTTTTCCATATTTATCGATAACGCTGTAAACAAATACGTCAGGTACAGTTCCAATCTAAAAAACATATTTAATTGTCAAGAAGGCTTTTATATAATATGTGAGATTACGGATAGTATATTATTATTATTATCTGTGCGTTTCTATAATCCTTGAATAAACCAAACTATTGGAATTAAGAGTTAATTTATGGACTTAATAAGTTCTTACTAAACGGGCATTTAGGAATGCGTTATTATTTATAACTTCGATTCAGTCAATTTGGTAAAAGTGTAATCATTTTTTTTCTTAATTTAAATAAAACGCACAAACTTTGTTTCATGGAAATTGCTAATTGCTCCTCTGATATAGGATACTCGTAGTGGATGAGTCAAATTTTAAAGAAACGATAAACCATTTCTTCAACAAAAAGATACTGTGTGAAACTTCAGTGCAATATACAAGACAATAAATTACTGTCAGTTTTATATTGAGTATAATATTTTGATAACAGAATAATTTATGACGATTTAATTAATCTTAAAAAAGATCGATTTTACCGTGTTATCAAAATTAAAGCTGTTATAATTAGAAATTAAAACTAATTAACAAACATTTAATCATAAGTTACGTTTATAGGAGTTAAATTTTTTATAAATTTTTACTATTTAAAACAATAAATTGAAACTGTAATAAAATAATAACGAAAAGAAATCTGATATTTTTGTATTTACAGTAATTTAGGCTGTACCTAGTTTTAAAGTTCAAACACTTAAAACAAAGTTATTCACCCCACCGATCACTACGAATACGCTTTTTATAGTTAGAAAAGTATGCGGAGAATCTTTTAATAAAAGGCAATGGTGAGCGTAATTAAATAAAATATTGTATAAGGTTTTGAGCGAAAAATTACGTTATTTTACGTGAAAAAAATCAGTTTTGTATAAATTTTAACTTTAAACCCTTGTAAATAATTGTTATTTTTTTATCAAATTTTGGGATTTTTTATCTGGCCGTTGGACATATTACCTATATATGATTAAAGTTGATCATGCAATTTTAAGGATTTTAAATAATATTAGAAAAAAAACAATGATATTTATAAAATTCTATTCCAAAAGTCGTTATTGTTGATAATGTGTGAAAACGTCAAGTTTACTATTAGTTTGGGAATTAAGACTAAATAAAAATTAAAATCGATTTCATGGAATGACAGCTTTTTTTGTTTTTATTCTGTACATATAATAATAATAAATTATATTGTTAAACTGGACTGATAACGAGAAGATTGTAAAACCATTAAAACCATTAGCTCTTTTCCACCGCCAGGAATTTAAAATTGTATGTATATAGTTGTATTATACAACAAATTGGGTTATAGACATGTGTACTTAACTCAGGCTCTTAACTTACAACAAACATACATTTGTAAAATAAACTACCAAGTACTTATGTATAGTAATAAATAATAATATTACATCGATATCAATGCCGCAGCTCCGTAATGTGCCATATTCATATCATAGTTTCCATGTACTGGTTGCATCATCTAATAATAAATACGAATTATAAATATTCATGAAAATAAATATTATTAAATTGTAGTATTTAAATATTGAGTTAGCCATAAGTACGTACTCGGAGAGGCACTGTTCTCACTGCTGTTATAGTGTTAGTTGAATTACATCTCTTAAAAGATTGAGTGAGATCTTTGTAACTCTGAAGTAATTTTCCTTGGACTAAATTACTGACTATAAAGTCTGAAATAATGTTTATTGTTTAGATATATGTATATATATATATTTGGTTTAATATTATGTTTTGGATCATAAAATTACTTGACATGTCCAATGACCCTTGTATCATAGATGCAACTATATCTTCTGAATTCATGCTCGTTGGATCGTCAAATTTTATTTTGATCATGTCGGTAAAATTGTTTTCAAATCTAATAAAACCCCAATTAGAACCAAATGTTGCGTCTTTTTTTGCTAATTTTATTTCGTCATAATTTTTCTGTGAATAAAAACGAGTATTCAAATTTATATTAAACGGTAGTTATCGGGCTATCGGTTTTTGATCGAAGTAAATTAAAAATACTATATCGAGTAATTAAATTTCATCGGTAATATTTTCGAATAAGCAAATTTTTAATTTTAGTATGTGTAAAACAATTACCAAAGTTAAACCGTTTTTTTCCACTTTATTTAAAAACTTGCAACTTATTGGAATCTCATTGTCACATATATCGATTGACTGATACGAACAATGCGAAGGACTTTCATCGTTGATAACTCCTATGTTGAGAGGGGTCGGGGTCTTGCCAATTGTTAAATTAAAAATAAGTATTGTGAAAAGTGGCAAAAGGCAAACGAATAGTATTATCCTGAAAATAAAATGCATTGGTAGTTATGTTAAATGCGTTATTAGTAATTATATTGAAAATAAAGTAAATAACATGATATTATATTAAATAAATACAGACTGTTCCCCAAATATATTACAAATAATAATAATAATGTATATATTTATATATTTTTTCTTTTATTTTCGATTTAAAACACTTTAAAATAATTTTTTTTTATCATTTTTATCTACAATATTTTTGAATTTCTTTCGGTTTTTTAACTGGTCAACACTATTTTTAACTTGATATTCTGAAAGATAATTTTGTTTAAGAAGATATTTATTCTTAAATGTTTCTTTTCTTACCAATAGTTTTAGAGTTATAAACATTTTAAATTTAAAGTAACAAAGTAGTGGCACTCGAAGCCTTCCATTTCCAAATCATTTTTTTGAGAAAAATCTTCTAAATTTTTTTCGCATTTTCAAAATCTTCTAAATTTTTTTCGCATTTTCAAAATTTTTAAATTTTTTGAGCCATAATATTACACATATTATTTTTCTATCTATGCTTCATTTTTCATAAAGTTTAGATTATAAAACGATGGTTTCTGAGTCTTTTTTTTTCTTTCAAATTTTGGATAGTTTTTTTCAAATTTAGAGAAAACAATTGAGAATTTCAAAAAATGACTTTTATAAAAATACTGTCTAGAAATAAATTTATATAATAAAAGAGTATATTGGACTTAAAAAATATTCTCCTAAAATTTATGCTTCTTAGATAAAATCAATCAAACTCAGTTTGTTTTCCATTTAATTAATATGGAAAAACGAAGTTTTTTCTTATTTATCTTTAGTAAATCCGTGAATTAATATTTTCAAAGATTTACTCGTTTAAACATTAAATAAATAAATCGTAAAAATCGAAATGAAATCTTTGAAAATAATTAATTCACAAATTTAGTGCTAAGGACCTTTTATTGTAAGAAATTGAATTTTCTTCAGAAATTAACAAAAAAAAAAAATTCTGACAATAATCCATGTTTGAGTAAAAATGTTGTTTCCCCATGTTTAAAAATTGGAAACAAACTGGGTTTTCGCAGTACATGAGTTTGATCCAGGAAGCTAAAATTGTGGGAAAATTTTTTTAAGTTTAATACTAAAATATTAGCCAATAACTCAAAAAAACACCCTTCTCTCTCTCTCTCTATATATATATATATATATATGTATAAACATAAACACAGATATAGATCTGTTTTAAATTCAGAATGGAGCTGTGAAGCTAGTGTTTTTATAATGATGCTTATTTGTTTTTATTTTTTTTCTGTTTAAACTTAATGGTATGGAAATACTTGTCTTAAAGTTTCGATCACTAATTTTTTAAATCAGAATTCGACTCTACATGATATCTTAGATCATATTTTTCAATAGTTTTTCCAAAATTCATGAAAAACTATAAAAATTTGACACAAAAAACCTTTTTTTTTTAATTCAAACTTAATGAAAATGTGTGTGTGTGTGTGTGTGTGTATATATATATATAGACAATAATATAACAATTATTTTGAGAAAAGAACATTTTTAAAATGTGAAACTCTTTTCCTCATACATTTTTTTTTCTTGTTCTCAGTCAACATAGTGGCTGAATTAAACTACTTTTTTTTTTGTTATGGTAACAAACTTTATAATTTTTAAGTAAAACTGTCTTGAATAAATTGAAGCTCCGCTCAGAATCATTGTATTGAAGAAATGATTAATTGTTTCTTTAAAATCTAACACACTAAGTCTCTCCCGAGGAGTGAAGAATAACCCATTGTGCGAAATATGTCCAGCTTTATATGTTGTAAAGTGCTTATTTAGATGCTTATAATGAAATATTTAAACGTATTTTTAGTTGATTTAAGACGCGCTAAGTCCCAAGCCATGTACTACACAGTATAGTGTCACAGATTTTATGAAAAGTATATTTTCATATACTCTGTGATAGTCCCGTGAGGTTATATGTATAGAAACGTAACCAAATACCATGGTCACATATACTCCTCCATACCATTAATATCATCTCCATTGAACTATTCATATTGAAATATCACAAAAAGTGTGTACTTCGCTCCTCGGGGTGTCGTGGGATTCTCTCGACGGGTGTATTGAATTTTAAAGAAACGATAAATCATTTCTCCAATAAAACGATTCTGAACGAAGAAAGTTAATAATATAAAAAATAAATGAGAAAAAAAAAATGTTAGAAAAATGTCCAAATTTTTTTTTTTTCATTTCCAAAATTTTCCTGCGCCAAATTCTTTCTTATATTATTTTCTATCTATGTTTAAATTTTCATATAGTTCGGATTCAAAAAGTTGCTGATCGAAACTTTTGGACAAGTATTTCCATACGAAAAGTTGTACATAGAAAAAAAAAAAAAACATCATTATAAAAACACTAGTTTCTTCATTTCGTTCAGAGTTTAGAAGTATTTGAAATCATTGCTGTACTAAAAGTGATTACCTAGACCTAGTCAATATCCAAGTCTACGCTTCTGGGTTAAATTATTATTTAGCGCTGATATTGTGAATACATATATTATAGATAAAACTGAAAAATAAAAAAATTGCACAAGAGCGAAATCTGATGATTCGGTCTGACAATGATAATACTTACGTCCAATTTCGAATGCTCCAATACCAATGTTTTAATAATTGAGCGTTGAAACGTTTTGGCGAGAAAAACGATGATTTCTCCAACGATGTCGTCGCTGGTAGAACAGATCTTATTTTGGCTTCGTCCTAACGAGTGATTTAACAATAGTTAGCTCGGAAATAATACAATAATTGGGTGGTTAAATTGTTTTTACCGTATTCACTGTGATTTGTTTCTGACTGAGAATCAAAAAGGCGGTTTCTAGTGAGTCTACGTTACAAGAGTTCATAATTTCTTGCGGTGGAGCTTCGGACAGCAATATTCCCTTTCGCATTAAACCTATCTGAAATTACAGTAAAAAAAAATTAATATGAAATAAAATAAAGTGTAAAAAAAATTAATTCAAAATAAATAAATTCAATTCCAAATTGTTTTACCGTGTTGGCGAGCCGTGCTTCTTCGATATAATGAGTCGTTATAATTATTGTTTTCCCTCGATTTGTCAATTCTTTTAAGTATTCCCAAATGCTAAAACAAATTATCATCACACATAAATGAAGGAAAACGTTGTATCAAAACTATATATCTAATGCAATGCGTTGTATAGGCAGTTACAACCTTGCTCCTTGGATCATTATCAAATTGTACATTATTTTTTGAATTATTTTTAATTATTTTAACGGTGTCGTTGTTGATCACTGTTGAGCTAAATGTTCTATTCAATGTAAGAATACATTATGAATTGATATACGAGTAAGGTATACAAACATTTAACACCTAAAACGTGTAACGATATTAAGGTATTAATTATTTATAATACAGATTATACAAGATGTTTGAAATTCTAAGCAAAGCTTAAGATTAGGTATTTAAAAAATAGATTTTACTGAAGCGTGTTTATATTATATGAGAAAATAAATTAATAAAAATTTAATTAAATGTAAAAATATTCGTTTATTAAATGTATGATAGAATTCGAAAGAAATTATTTGAGTTTCTCAAAAGGTTATTTTGATAATATTTGTCATGAATTAATGGTTAAATTACATTTTTAATCAATCTTACCTTGCACAAATTATTGGGTCGAGTCCGACAGTGGGCTCGTCTAATATCAGCAAACTGGGGTCGTGTAAAAGAGCAGTGCACAGCGAGAATCTCCTCTGTTGTCCACCGCTATTGTAATGATTTCAATCGTTTATTACACATTAGTTTTATATGCGAATTATTTTTGGTTTATTATAAACTTACCTCATCGAACCGAATTGTGTTTTAGCCGGTGGCATTTCCATAATTTTAATCAGCTTTTCTCCTTTGCTTTTAATGTCTTCATACGACATTTCGTATAACGATCCGAAATAGTGTAAAGTTTCTAGTATGTTAAACTCGTCGTAAAGTGCTAGTTCCTAAGTACAAGTGATTTTACAGTTATTCATTTTTTATTTATTTTCCATTTGAAGTTAATAATTATTTAAAGATTAAAACAATTAAATTTTCCACGGAATTAACCCGCATTGTTTTTCAGTATAAATGATTTTTATTGTATGAATACTCGTTATCGTTTTATTAAAATAGTTATCTTATATGGAAATCAAGTTTTAGTTACATCCTATATAAAAGGTATAATGTACAAGTAACGGGTTTCGGCCAGCGCAATAAATTAGTATACGACGATGATAGCCTGGGTTTTTTCACATGCGTGAATTAACTGTTCTGACGTCATTCTGAAATTTTCCATTCAGCTACCCATAGTTATTATAGTATAATACGTATTACGTTCTTGGGTATTCCATGTTTAGGCGCATCGACAAAAATTCGATTAGGCGTAAAATGCTTGATAAAACTTTTGAGAATTTCGAAACATTACTCTCAAAGTATCGTGTGAACAAAATTCTCTATCTATTTGTATCGTATGGATATTAATACTTTTTCAAATAGCAAATATGTTAACATAAAAAAAATAAATAACATCATAAAATTCTTCGCTCCACTTTGAATCTAAAATAAAGAATATCGAAGAAAAAAATCACAAAATGTAATAGATACATAAGGTACGAAGAAAAGATATAGACATAAAAAAAAAAGTTTGAGTTAGTATGAAAATCTGAGGAAAATAGTTAATACATTGAATAACTCGTACATAAAATGTTAAGTGACAAAAAAAAAATATATTATATATATATATAAATCGTATGAAAATAAATAATAAATTATCCATCATATTATTTAAACAAATCATCTTTTATTTCAACTCGTAATAACATTTTCATGTTTTAAAAATAAAAGTATATATTTTCGAAAGACTATTGAAGTATTGACTTATTGACAAGAATGGACGAAATACTTGAAAAAAGTAGTTTAATACATCATTTGCATACGTAGATACAAGCAGTGGCTTAAATTAAATTTTACTCTGGGGAGGGTACTATATTGCAATATGTAAATGACATTGAGCGTCGTTTCACGACGCAATTCACTTCACAAAACTCCCCTTGTGCTTCGCGCTCGATTTAAATCGATATTAACCTTTGGCTTGCTGTACAACTTGGGGACATTTTGGTTTGATGACCAATAATTATCAACAGTTTCTACGCATGTTTTGGCACTCGTCGCTACGTTCCTCTGCGTCGTCACTTCGCTCCACTCAATCTATATTATTGATCATCAAAACAAAATGTCCCCACGTTGCGCAGCAAGCCTAGGGTTGATATCGATTTAATTCAAGCGCGAAGCGCGAGAGGAGTTTTGCGAAGTATATACAAATGCATCTAAGATACTGTCCCTGCTTATTAAACTCAGGGCTCAGAAATGTATGCATCAAAACGTATTCCATCCATTATCAGTTACAATTGCGTTAGTTTCATAATGGTAATTCTATGTGATAGATTACCTGTGGCATGTACCCGATTTCTTTTTTCTTTCTAACAGATAGTTGAATGTGCCCGGAGTTCAGTCTTCCTCGGCCGATAATGCAAGAAAGCAACGTGGTTTTCCCGCATCCACTAGGTCCTAGCAAACCGTATCTGTCGAGTAAAAATGTAATTAAAAAATTATGTTTTTAAATGGCGTAATACACTATTGATAATAATTAATAATTACGAAACGATTTTTCGTGATTGACTGTCTGTTTTGGATACAAAAATGAAGACTAAAATATTTAAAAATTATTTACATTGTTCCTTTTTCCACGTTCATGTTGAACCCGTTCAGTACGACAGCTTTTGAGTTGTACGCTTTATATGCATCAGTAATTTTAACCGCTAGATCTTCGTCGATATTTGGACCGGTGTGGTCCAGATTGATATCTTCCATTTTCACCGTTTAAACTGTTTGAGAAAAAAATAAACACTTTGTGAGTACGTTCAAGGATAAAATATGTTTAAGAAATAATATAATCGAGTAGTCGATAAATTGTTGACTAGGAGTTCTCAATTAGTGGTCCACAGACTCCCAGCGGTCCGTGGGTCAGTTTAGGGGTCTACGGATGTATTTGACATGACAAAATCTGCTATTTTTGTATTCATTTTTTTTAGAAAATGTGTGTTCATTTTATTAAAAAAAAATGTGTATAAAATTAAAATAAATCATAAAAAGAATGCATTCCTTAATTTTTATGTTTTAAAAAAGTTGAAACGTATATTTATTCAAAAAACAAGGAACTTCTACAAAAATGGGTCCCCAAATCAATTTAAGTTTTAACTAGGGGTCCATGACATAATGCTAATTGGGAACCACTGCTGTAGACTGTAGAGTGAGATAGGTAAAATATTGTATGAGTCGAGTTCAATAACATTATGATTCATACATAAAAACCATTATTCCATTATTAGAATAGTGAACACGTGGTTTTATTTAACCACACTCTTATGTGGATTTTTTGTTATGGTATATTTTCCGTGTTTTGAAACCTGTCATAACAGCGACGAACCAACGTAAAATCCTAACCACGATGACTAATATTTTGTGCTTTATGCGTAGGCGGATATTTCATGTAATTACTGAGTTTTTCAAAATATCTGCACCTAGACGAAAACGCAATGTTGGGTAGTAATGTATCAAAAAGTAACGCGTTACGTAATTTCTTTACAATTGTTTTCTATGTAACGAAAATTTAATGGATATTACTTTGTATAAATAATTTTCTTAATACAACGCGTTACAAATTTCGAAATTTCATATATTTTTTTCTATAATTAAAAATTACTGTATTTAAATATTTTTAAATGTTCCTTCCAATTTTTCTATGAAATGTATGAAATTTGGTATAATCTATAGTCTAACTATATTAAACTCTGGTCATGGGCGTATTTAAGTGGAAGCTTAGGAGGGCTAAGCCCCTTCAAAACCACTCATAGCCCCCCAGATTTTTTGAAAATTGCTTAAGGTTAATGTACTTTGTGGGAGCTAAATCAATAAATAAATATTAAATATTTTAGCCCCAAATATTTTTTCCCAATTCTACGCTAATGACTCTGGTTTTCCGAGATCACCTTTAGGGATATCAGGATACCAGTTATGATACTGGTATTGCCTCGGTAAATTCTGAATTTGTTTTGTGTGTTGTAATATAAAGCCATAAATATTATAACTTTAAAATTAATATAATTTTATTACAATTTTATTTGAGTAACGAGTAGAGTAATTTTATTACATGTCTTTAACAGTAACGAGTAAAGTAACTTTATTACTTTTTAAAAGGAACTAATCCAACACTGTACAAACCACTCGACTCACTTGCAATTATTAATTCGAACAATAATTTTTTAGTAAATTGCTTATCGACTACTATTTAAACTGAAATACTTCTTGAAATGAAAAAAAAAATACCACACAAATAATGAAAAAGTATTTCAATACTACTCCAATACTAATTTAACGTTTTGTTTTTAAAGATTACCGATTTGGAAAACATATAATTTTGAGTAATTATAAAAATGGCAATGATTTTAAGCAAAAAAATTAATTATTTCTTCAATAAAACGATCCTGAACGGAACTTCAACTAATACACAATAATAATTATCAGTTTTTTCAGCGTTGAACTCAAATGTTGATCTAATAATTATTTTGTTTTATACAACATTTACGAAAAACTTTGGTTTTCATAATATATTTCCTCACACCTAATAAATATTCCATAAATAATTTCAAATTTCAATAAAGTATAGACATAATAATAAAGTAAATTAAAGTGGCTCTAATTTTATTATCATAAATAAACATTAATTCGCTATAATTTAATTTGTACTAATGTTTATCGTGTCGCCTCTGGTCAGTTATGGTTGAAAAAAATCCAAAAAACTATAATATTGTATAAAATTTCTGGGTAAGGTTTGAATCCGGTACCGTGTATCCAAGAAATACGGCTTAATCACTAGATTATAAATACAGTGATGAAAACCGTTGAAATAGTAGGTATGTAATATAATAACTAGAAAATATTAAACTTTCAAAATCAAATAATTAGAAAATTATTGATCCGCTTAGATTTAGTTCACACCATCGTACTTAGCGTCGAAAAATTATAAGATGGCGATAAAACATCAACATTCTTGATTGTTCGTAAACTAAAATTATATCATATTATTTATCCGTACTTTCTCTGAATTTTTTTTCAATTAAACTCTTGTAAAATGTTTAATTATTTTTCCTTAAAAAATGTTATTGTACCAAAATTTTCACAATGAAAATTCTCCACCTATGTACCAAGTTTCAAAAAAATCGGAAAAAGACCAATTTTCTTTTATGTACGTTCAAGTGTGCAACTCTAGGTAAAACTAACGAATTTCGTCGAAGTTTAAATATCAAACGGTTATAGAGAAAAAAATTGACTTATTATTTTTGCGATTTTTTAGGTCAATCATACATATATGTAAGTGAGATTATATTAAATTTTCAAGTCTTAATATCAAGAATCAAAAATTTTATTACATAAAAACTAACAAAAACGATTCATTTCTAATATTTTCAAAATGCTTTTCTTAACTCAAAATTAATCAAATGTTTTTGAAATTTTTATAAAATGTGTTCATGATCATTTTTAGTAGTTAGTGAAAATTTCAAATTTTTAGCTAAATTACTTTTGAAGTTATGTTAAATAACAGTTTTAAATTCTATGAAAATTCCAGTTGTAGCATATTTAAGCCGTTTTCTGTCAATTTTTCTACGGATTTTCCGCGTTTAAAAGTATTGAAAATTTTGAAAAATGACCTCTCTAAAGTATCATACGGGTTTAATTTCGGATCTAATAGTTACTGATCGAAACTTTTGGACAAGTACTTCTATACAAAAAAGTGTTCACAGAATGCGAGAAAAAAAAAATATCATTGTAAAATCTTAAGCTTCTTCGCTTTGCCTAGAATCTAAAAGAAAAACAACTCAATTAATAAGGTACACAACTATTAATAAATTATCGTCATACTAAAACCCACAATACACAGTGCACAAACGTCGCAAGTTAATTTATTTAATGATATACCTATGTTTAGTGTTTTTAGATTCTGAACGTAGTGAAGAAGTTTATGTTTTGACAATGATGTTTATTTTTTTTTTTTATTTTTTTTTTCTTCACTGTAAACACTTTTTTGTATAGAACCACTGGTCCAAAAGTTTCGATCAGTAACTTTATAGATCCAAAATCGGATCTAGTTGGTACTTTTAAGAGGTCATTTTTCAAATTTCTCAATATTTTTTTTAA
>JAIPRM010002374.1:407-30858 GCA_025469315.1 Stegophylla sp. TES_Ste_2020 | reverse complement strand
CATATACCCAGTCACAGGTACAAGGGTGATTATCCCCCCCCCGACCATTTAAAATCCCCTAGATTTTGGAAAAGTTGGATAAAATTAATACTCATTGAGGAAGAGGGGTAAAATCAATTAAATAAACATATTTGTTCCCCCCCTCCTTTAAATTTTTTATCCTAATTTTGCCAATATGCCCAGTGAATTTAAATTAGAACAAAAATATTTAAAAAAATCTTTTATAAAATATTTATAAAATCTTTTTAAACTTTTTCGTGTCGTTATCCTATGAATACTTTTTTCAATTAAAAAAAAAAAATACATTTTAACTGACTAGGTACAAGTTACTGTTTTATTCATTTTATGGTATTTAATATAATGTGGTTTAAACCACAAAAAATATTAATAGCTTTTTTTCACACACAATGAAATATTTAATAAATAAATGTCTTTTATTAATTTTTATTACATATTTAATTTTGTATAAATACTTATAACTAGGTACTGTTTATATGTAAAATAACCACAGTTGTAAATATATCTACAAGTTACAACCATTGTACAGACTATTTCAATTATTTTATCATTCCATTTTAAAACTCATAATCAATTATAAACATAATTCATATTGATTTCTCATCTCATTTTTGATAAATCTTCCAACTATTTGTTTACAGGTAATCTTACATTTTATATGTTTCGTATTTTATAGCAAATAAATAACACGGTAAAAAATGCAATGGGGAGGGATATAACCCCTAACCTCCCCCCCTGCGCACGCCACTGTATTGAAATTCTTGTCCAAAAGTTTCGATCAGTAACTTTTTGAAACTGGATTTGCCTCTAGATGGTACTTTAGAGAGGTCATTTTTTGAATTTCTCAATTCTTCAAATTTTTACAGGAATTTTCATAAAATTGAAAAATGTTTTTTACCACAACTTCAAAAATAATGAAGCTAGAAAATTGAAACTTTTATCAACTACTAAAAAAACTCACAAGAATACTTCATAAAAACTTCAAAAACATTTAATCAATTTCAAGTTAAGTACAGCATTTTGAAAATTTTAGAAATTTCTCATTTTTCGTTAGTTTTTATGTAATAAAATGTTCAATTCTTAATATTAAGACTTAAGTATTAAATATGATCTCACTCACATATTATATGTCTAATTGACTTAAAAACATCTCGAAAATCATAAGTAAATTTTTTTCTCTATAACTGTATGAAGTTAGAATTTTGACGAAATTTGTTAGATTTACCAAAATTACACAGTTTAACGTAAATTAAAGAAAATTGGTTCAATCGATGTTTTTGAAAATTGGTACCTAGGTAGATAATTTCATTGTGAATATATTATTTTGATACAATAAAATTTCTTACGTATGAATAATTAAACATTTTACAAGGGTTTGACTGAAAAAAATCGGAGAAAGTGCAGACAAATATTATGGTATAATTCTAATTTATGAATACTCAAGAAGATTGATAGTAATTTATCGCTATCTTACGTATTTTTCAACGTTGAATACAATGGTATAAATTAAAATTCACATGCATCAATAGTTTTCTAATTATTTTATTTTGAAAATTCAATATTTTCGGTTATCATATTTAATACTTACTATTTCAACGATTTTTAACGCTGTTCTTGTAGCGTAATGTTTAAGGCGTCAGATTAGAATGCGACGGTACCGGGTTTGAATATTACCTGGTAAGTTAAATATTTTACACCTTTTTTAACCGTGACTGACCATAGACGACACGATAAATATTAATATTATGTAACAGTGCATTAATGTTGACTTACTATAGTTTGAGCCGCTTTATATTATTTTATTTTGATGTTTATATTTTATTGTAATTTGAAATTATTTATGGAGTATTTCTTTAGGTGTAAATGAATATATGAAAATGAATTTTCGTTTTTCATAAATGTTGTATGTAATTAAATAATTTTTAGTTCAACATTTACAGTTAATTCTTCAAAACTGATAATAGTTATTGTGTATTAATTGAAGCTCCGCTCGAAATCATTTTATTGAAGAAATGATTTATCATTTCTTTAAAATTCAACACACCCGTCATTCTGAAATCTAAAGCAAGTCAACAACTTTCAAAACCAAGTATTTGAGAGTTGTGTTATAATTCATCTCGTGAGTATATGATAATTTAATTTTACAACCAATTGAACCCACGATTTATTGTTCGCAATTAACTGACCGGATACTCATAATCAAACCATGCGAAAAAAAGTATTGCAAAATGGATAATAGCTGCAAGTAGGCGTGGTCAAAATCGAATAAATTGCAATAAAGTGCTAAGGAAGAGTGAATTTTATTTCTAATATATTTTGATATTCATATAATCATATCAATAATTAATTTTTGTAGTTTTGAATAATTACCTTCATATAATTCAAACATAAAATTATAAATTATAATATACAAAATTTAAGTTTATTTAAAATAGGTATGGATAACTATATGTTTTTATTTTTCCCTCCCAAATGATAGAATGCTTCATTTTATACCTTTTTTTAGAATATTTTTGAGTCAAAATATTTTAAAATTTTGAGGAAAAAAGCCGGTTATATACTTCGCAACTGCTTTGATGAGATTTGGTAATCGTGTTAAATTTTAAAGAAATGATAAATAATTTCTTCAATAAAACGATTCTGAATCGAATTTTGATTTATATTTAAAAATTATATAGTTTATTATTATAAAACAAAAAAATATTTTTTTGCTTAGCCAATTTTATATCTCACTATTAACTGAAAATAAGAAAACAATTTTTGATGAAAAAATAAAAAAATTTTTTATAATTTTCTTTCTACAATACATTTATCATAATATTATTGTCCATCTATATTTAAATTTTCATTAAGTTTGCAGTAAAAAAAAAAGGTTTTAAAGGCTTTTTAGTCAAATTTTGGGTAGTTTTTCCGAAATTTTGGAAAGTCTATTGTGAATTTTGAAAAATTACCTCTTAAAAGTACCATTTAAGGCAAATTCTGATTCAAAGAGTTGCTACTTGAAACTTTTGAACAACTATTTCTATACGAAAAAGTGTTCACGGCAATCCGCGTATGAACAGGCGCTCGTGTTAATAATAATTAACACGAGCGCCTGGGTATCTTGTAAGTTGTAGGCATAGCCCGGTGCACTATTATCCATACTAAAATGAATAGTATTATAATATTATTCATTTTACTATGCTATTATCTCTCTAAGCGCCTGTTGCTTTATTATATCTTCGAGCGCCCGGGGTGATATAGACACAGCGTATAATAATTTAGGTAAAAATAATAATAAAATGTCACTTCATCACACTGATTTACAAATTTCACTCTGTATAACATTGCGCTTGTCGTATTGTTAAAGTTTGGTTTTATGGTATGGTGGAGCATGCGCGAAAATGTACACGTTTTTATATTATAAACTTCCTTCGTTCAGAATCGTATTATTGAAGAAATGATTTATCGTTTCTTTAATATGCAATACACCCGTCAAGAGTATTCCACCCGAAGAGCAAAGTACCTACAGACTTTTTTTTTCTAAACTGCAGTGAGAAGTCGGTACCTTTAAACCATAATAATATGCAAAGAAAGGTCAAAAATAAAGAAATAAAATTTTATACTTTATCCCGGTAAATAAATATAAGTTAAAAGAATTATTTAAAAAGTCGGCGGGTTAGGTGATCCGTATATTTATTTTGTAAGCAATAATGTGATTATTAAATTCACCGTACATGTGGTGGCGCGCCTGCAAATACTTGCATCTTAGACGGCCGAACTCAGTAAAGACTAGAGATGGCAAATTGCAATGGCACTTTTGAATTTTATACCAAGGGCAGATACAGAGGTTCTAATCAGGAGGGACAACTCATTAGTTATAACTTTATAAGCTAAAAAAAAAAAGTCATCATCTATGCATGCATAAAAATTTTATTTTCTGGATAAGGAAAAATTGTAATTGACATCATTATACTGTAGAGTGTAGATTATATTACATTTGTTAAAAAAAAAAACGAATTAATCTTATACAATTTTATAAATAAAATATAATACAAATAAAATATAAAATCTTTTTCCTATTAGTTTTTGCAAAAATATTTCGCAATATATTTTGTAATTATTTCATCTATGTCAACATATTGATATTGATGACTATGGATAATCGCTAATCCAGAAAGCCTTCATTGTAACATATTTCATCGTAGCCAAGTTTTTATTCTTTTAAGAGCTGAAAAACTTCTTTCTGCCGAAGCTCTACTCCACGATAAAACCACTGTAGTATAGCCATAGATTAAAATATATACTATATTGTATATTAATTAATCTATGATATAGTCTCTAGCTCATCGGATAGTTAATTTAAAATAGATTGTAAAATTCCCACGCCCTGTAAACCAAAGCTAGTTGATATAAATGTGGTAAAATAGACAAATAATTGGTTTTATCGTAAAAACTGCGACTGTTAAACTGTTTTGACCCAACAGCGAAAAAACCACATAAAAAAAAATTACAAACGGAATATTTGATATCTTTTTTTGCGAACGGGAGGGGCAATTGCCCCTATTGCCCCTCTCTTGTATCCATAACGTTGTATGCAGGCCAGCAGCAACACATTTAAAAAAAATATGGCTGCCAAAGTATAGTAGTCTGAATAATCCCTCAAATGACGCCCCTGCCGTGGGTCAATTAGTTCCCCCATCAACTAAATCCTTTTACGTCATAAAGATCTTTGTTATGCTATATCAGTAACTATGGGTTAGGCACTTCTGAAATTTCTGGCGACGCTGTAGCGCTTAATTTCACTATGGGTTGCCTATTCAAGCTCCTTATTTTGTATGTTTTTGTGAGTAACCTTGACCGTGGTTTTTGAATAGGCGGTGGCGACATCCGATGTCGACCACGATTAGTGATCTTAAGATTTATGAGATTATGTTATCTATTGTTATTACTGGTAGCCACGGTTGTAGATCTACAACCGCGACTGGTAGCCTGCAGGACTCCTCAAAACATATGTCTGTAAATTGATAAAACTTATCTACGAATAGAAAAGTCACTGTTCTCGGATGACTGGCGGGGACGGTCGCAACGATAGCGATCGTCTATTAATTATTTTTGAATTATGACACTAATGACTGGGTTGATGGTGGTTTTAATAATTTAAATTCGATGTTCTATAATTCAATTAAATCCGATAAAATCTGTATTTATATTCTTTTCAATCTGATCAAAATAATACCAGCCTTATGTTTAAGTTACAATATTTAAGAATGAGATCTCGGTACATGCTCTTTTGCTTTGTTGCTGTGTTCTCGTTTAGCCTTTTATTTATAATGTTTCAAAACAGTCTGAGTAGACCGGCCATCGAAACTTTGGTCACAGAAACTCATAAGCAAATTAATAATTTTAAAAATTTTAAAGTATATTCTGTCCAGGAAAATGGCGTCTGATGTACTCAAACTTTGATATTGCTTTTAGGACAACTTGAAAGTTGCAGAACAAAAAGAATTGGTAGTCAATGAAGATTATTTATTAAAACTTGGATTCGTCGCAAAACCTACACTGTACCCTAGCTCTGCTTGGAAAAATACAACTTTACCAGTCGTTGTCACTTACGTATTGGATGATGAACATAGCCAGGCGATCGGGCTAGTTATGTGTTCAGCCAAGTACTTACCCAATCATGCAATATTAGTATACAATCTAGGAATCTCCGACTATCAACTATTGCTTGTAAGACAAATAATATGCCCTTTGATAAAAAAGTATTGATTTTTCTTATTAATAACATTACCTTACTTATTTTTAGGTTCATTCATTTTGCAATAATAATACTCATTGCACGGTTATCGATTTTGATCTATCAAAATTTCCATCTCATGTAAATCGTGTACATATCAAAGCATATCGACCTCTTGTCTTGCAGGTATACAATATTTAATCATGAATTGATATAACTTGAATATTTTCTGAAATGTGATTTACTTTTTTATTCAGGATGCATTAAATCGAGCTGGTGCAGTGATGTTTCTTGATCCAAATGTACGAATAATATCTTCAAATGTTTCAAAACTCTTCACACTTTATACTAACAAATCAATAGTAGGTTGGGAGACTAGAATAGCTACCACGACACTCACACATCCAAAAATGTTTGATTATTTTCGAACTCCTGCTGAAAATTTCTTTTTTTTGCCTCTGGTCCTAGTCGACAAACTGATTGTGTACAACACGCTTAACATGCATCAGGACATCATGTTGCCATGGATTCAGTGTGCTCTTATTAGCGAATGTATTTCACCCATAGGTATTTATTTACAGAATGAAAGTTTGATAGATTGTACATATTCATGCTGTTACTGATTATTTTTTGTTTACAGGGGCACAAACAAAAGGTTGCAGATATGACAAAAAACCACAGTACAGGTACTCTAGTTGTCATGGATATGATGTTTCAGCATTCAATATTGTATTAGGTATACACTACCAGTTTGACAGTACTCCATATGTTATTAAAGAGAATGCAGATGATTTTTTTATGAAAGTTTCTACGAATGATGCACAAAAAGATTTACAGAATTTAATTTTGAATATAACAGAAACACCAGCAGTAACTTAAACCAAATACATTATTTTAGTCTTTAATTTAATGATCTGAATCTATTTTGTTAATGGATAAATACTGACCAAATATTTTTGTTTTTATTTATGTACCTGTTTCATTTAGTTGGAAAATATTATTTATATATTGAAAATATTTATTTAATTAGTGTCATATTATATTATATAACAAAGGGTAATTCTTTGAAAAGAAGTGATTCAATTTCTCAGTAAATTTTATTCTAATTTTTGCAACTACCAATTATTAATTTTTGTATTCTATAAAATATTGTCATGAAAGTTATTATTTATAGATATTTTATATAGACCTAATAATAGCTTAATAGTTATATTAAATTCTGAACAAAGTGAAGAAGCTACTATTTTTACAATGTTTTTTTCTGTAAAAACTTTTTCATATAGATATACTTGTCCAAAAGTTTCGACCAGCAACTTTTTGAAACCGGATTTTCCTCTAATTGGTACTTTAGAAAGGTGATGTTTTGAATTTCTCAATTCATTTTTTTTTTTTTTTTGGAAAAGACTATTAAAAATTTGACAAAAAATACTCCAAAACCATAAATTTTTGATCCAAACTTTATGAAAATTTAAGCATAATTAGACAAAAATATAAGAAACATTAAATGCAGGAAAATTTTGAAAATGTGAAAAAAAAATTAGACATTTTTCTAACATTTTTTTCCCTTTATTTATTAGATAAAAAAAAGTAAAGTATAGACAAGAAAACCGCATATACTTCGCACTATAGATATTCTCGCTTTTCGGATCAGATACTCTTGGTGGGTATGTTGAAAATGACAACTATTATATTGTTCTTAATATTATTAACTTCTTTTGTTCAGAATAATATAATTAAAGAAATGATTTATCGTTTCTTTAAAATTCTACACCCTACAAAGAGTGTCTAACTTAGGAGCGAAGAATATTTGTGGTGCGAAGTATGTCTGCCGGCTTCCTTGTCTATACTTCACTTATCTTTTTTTAAATGCAATAAAATTAAAATAATTGTTCTGAATATGGAATTTATAATTCAAAATAGCGGTTTCAATCTAACATAATAGTATCTTCTAAACAATTAGGATATTAATGAAATATTTTTAGTTTTCAAATAAAACAAAAGCTATGGAAAAATATAAATTGACTGAGAAATTGAAGCCTCATGTTTAAAAAAAAAAAACCTAAATGATCTCTGTTAATAATATTAAAGTATAAATGTGTAATTATAGTCAAAAACTCTACTCTTAAATTTATCAAAATGTGCATTTATTATGAAAAATAATTTTAAATTATATTGAAAAAATTTCAATATTTTTATATTTACAAAAATTAATTAACCTAAAATAATTTGTGTCTAAATCATTAATTATATTAACATAATATAAATAACTTTATACTTAATATTAGTGGGTTTCAATGTTTCCAACAATGAATAATGATATAAAAATTTTCATATATAATATATATATATAAATTTTCATATATAATCAATTTTCAAAAATATTTTATGCTAAAAAGTTTATTAAAATTGAGTTTAAAAAATATAAATTTTACATCAATTTTAAAGACATTATCTTAATAAATGTATAGAAGGCATACATGTTATTTAATTATGAATTATTATTTTATTTTTAACCATAAAATTGTGTATATTCCTGTAAGGTATAAAGTTCCTTAATTGTCTTACTTCAACATTAATTATCTATTCAAAATTATTTAAATGCTGTCAATTATTACTTTGTTAGAATTCTCAATCAGTAAAACCCACATTACTGTAATATAAACATTGTGCTTTGGATGCAAGCCTTATACTTAAAAATTATATTTTTAAAACAAAATATGTAAATTGTAAAGGTTAGTCATATTGTTTGACTGTGTATAAAATTGTTTTCATGTACCTAGTCATTTTAATAATAAAAAATGTTTTTTTAATACACTTATTTTCATTCATAAAAAAAATTATTTTTGAAATTATGAAATATGTATTTTACATTCTTAACATGATGATACTCACTATATTTAATTGATTCATAGTTATTCATATAACATACTTCAATTATTTCAAATTTAATACTAACACTGATTTGTGGTTTGAACCATACTAATAATATATGAATATTAAATACTTGATAATTATTAAAATTCCAATATTTTCTTCTACATCCAGAACAATTTACACCGAAGAACAGGTGCGGATCCAGAAATTATAAATAGGGGGTGCTCAATCAATACAACTGAATACTAATAGCAGCTAACTACTAAATACACCTCAATATAAATCTTTATGTAAAATGTATTATATATTTATGTCACTATTATAAAAAAAAAAAAAAAAACATTTAATAAATTATCCACTTCAATTGTTTAATTTACTATAATGATCTACTCAGTTTATCTTACGTTTTACATTTCGAGTGAGGTGAAGTTAAAATTATGTTTATTTTATTTTTTCATCTAGAAATTCTTGTCCATAAGTTTCGACCAGCAACTTATGAATCAGCATTTTTTCAAATCCTCAATAGATTGTTCAAAATTTTGGAAAAACTACTCAAATGTGGACAAAAACGTCTTTAAAGTTTAAAATGATTTATCGTATCTTTAAAATTTAATACACCTACAAATCCCATTTAACGATCGAACAAATCCCATGGTGAGAAATATATACAGTTTTTTTATAATTAATTTATCTACCTAAACTTTATTGCATTTCAATTTCACCCAAGTGTGGCAAGCGATTGCTTTAAAAAATATCATATTTTTTAGTCACTTAATAATTTTATATAATTTTGCGTTGTGTGGTTAATGTGACAGGGGGTGCTCGAGCACCCACAGCCCCCCTCTGAATCCGCGCCTGCCGAAGAACATGATTATTAAATTTTTAGCTCTCTTGTGTCTACTTATTTCAAAATTTCAATTTTATATTATATTACATCATATTATAATATTCAATGATGTGTAAATTAATATTGTTTAAGTACATATTTTAAAGTTGAAGAAGCTGTTTGTTGATTTTTTCATAAGCATTATTGTACATAATCCATTTGAAATGCCATTGTAATTAAATATATTTAATATACATAAAATAAAATATTATACAGTGGGTGTTCACTTTATTTCTTTAAAAGTTGAGCCTTAGGATTAAGTTTTAATCAAAACGGGACACTTAACAAGATATTAATGAATATTTTTTGAGTATCAGTGACCATAAAATAGTGATGATATGTTGTTTAGTAAATATTAACCAATTCAAAGTTGAGTATAACTTAAAAAATAATTAACATAACATAATTTTATTTTAATTAGATCACGATAGAATGAAGAAAATCAATTTGACATGTATATCGATTTATTTAATTTTTGTTTTGTAATCAATATAATTATAAGTCCATATTTAATATTAATTTCAGTATGAGATAAAACCGAAAAAAATTTATTTTAATAATTCTAACCACAATAGAACAACAAAATCAAGATGTCTAATATATTAAATTTATATATATATAAAAAAAAAAATTTAATTTTTTTTTACTCAGAAATAACACTTTACTGTTTACTCAACTACATACTGCATATACTTTATAAATGTATGTATAACTTATCAATATTTCTAAATGTCAGTATTAAGTTCTTTACCATTATGAACATAGTAAATTATAAACTAATTAATTTAATTTATAATTGAATATACAAAGGTAAAACAATAAATCAAAAAAGGAAGTAGGATGAAAAGAACTGAAATCATTAAATTTTTCAATATTTTAAAATAAGAAAACTTTATTATTCACTCATAAATCTGTTTACTTATTACATTATTAATTAATGCAAACATATTTTTGTAGCTTGACAAATTAAAAAAAAAAAAATTTATTTACAAGTTGCATTAATTTACCAAAAATAAATTGGGTAGGAGTCATAAAAGGTATATCAGATTATTGAGAAAAAACTACAATTGTGACACTAAATTAATAATGTCAAAAGTTTTGACTAAATATCTTCACTCCTTTTTTGTTTCTTCAGACTTGACAAATGCTTCATATTACATAATCCCTAGTCTTCAAAGAAAATTTCTTAAACTCATTCCGCACCTTAGCAGAACAAATTAAATACAAATATATAATAAAAATTAGTAAAGAAAAAAATTGCTCCTATAAATGAATGAACTGAATGAAGTCAATTAACTTAATAGTACTATTTGTCTTGTTACAAAGTTTTATTTTTAAGTTTGAAAAGAAATTAAGTTTTAATAAAAAAAAGAAAAAAAAATAGGCAATAAAAAATTAGGTATATTCAACTTCTTCATAAACAATTCTGCGTTGATGATATTCCAGCTCATTTAGATTTTATTACGACCTGTATTCATAAAAAAAAATTTAGATTTTTATTAATAATAATATAATAATAAATTTGCATTAATATATTAAAGTTAACAAATTATGTACCCAATTAATGAATATATATATATATATGTAGATCATATTACGTACATTTATATATATATATATATATGTAATACATAAAACCTAAATACATAATATTAATAATAAGTTAATTAGTTTTTGCATCATGAGCATAGTTTAAAATATTAAATTTACATTTAAAAGTATATTATTCAGGCATATATTACACAACAATGTACACAACAAAAATAATTTAAATCTATATTTAATTTAATCTTAACAACCAGACAACCACAATAAGATCAGTCTGCATGCCTTTAATAGGATTGTTCTTTCGTTTGACATAGTATTTATTTAACAAGGATTGTAATATTAGAAATAATAACTCAAATCAATTAATTAAGGTTGGAATTCAAAACATTATCAATAAAGTTAAACAATTTTAATTTTCAGCTAATAATATTGTAACATTGCTGATGAATTGAGTATATATTATACGCCCATAGATTCTTTTTAAAATATAACACTCATTATTTGTTACCTTTTTATTTGCACTAGAATTTGAATTTTTTTTTCTTTAAATGTCAACCACTTACAAGTAATGTAATGAAAATAGCATATTATATTCTTTTATTTTGTATAAACTTGGTTTAATAATAAGATCAACTATAAATTAATTATAAGCATTATTATTTGTAATGAATTAAATAAAAATCCAAGAATGAACCCAGTTATTAGTAATTTACTTATCGATTTCTAGTATATCCCAAATAAGAATGTTAGCCTGCACATCAGCAGCTCAGTGAATGTGACATGACTCATGAATGAATGTGGCAAGTCAATCTGATATTAGCGATGGGAAGACAATTTAAATTATTAATTATTATACCACACTGTGCCGGTGACAATAATCAGAAAAGAGGTATTTCATTAGACTGAACTGAATGCAAGCAAACACATCACTATTAACTAATGTTCTTGTTTGGGATAGACTATCGTTTTAATATTTAATATTGTCATATTAAGTTGATTGTTAAGATAATAGTTATCTTGATGTGAAATTTAAAATGCGGTTGACAAAAAAAAAAAAAAAAAGAACTAGCCAAACTTTTGGTGTGTACTATTGTATACTAAAGTAATGCCTAATTTATAACTATATAGATTACCATTTTTAAATATTTCATAGACTCCCATAAAAAAATAAATTTCATACTCAACTTTAAAATACATAATTTTTACTGGGGTATGTAATTTTCAGTATTTCATTTAATGTTTAATCAGTTAATATAATTTTATGATCAAATTATACATATTCAAAAGAATACATACAATTTGCAATTTCTAAAAAAATTAATATTGGGAGCCTATAATCATACTAAAAGTTATATAAGTTATTAAAAAACAAATAACATGTAAATAATTTATATATTGTATACTATTTTAAGTATGACACAAGACAAATAAAATTAAATTAATTGTCGTTTCGTGCGTATACTTTTATTTTAAATAAGTTTTCAAATTTAGATGGATATAATAATACAAGATTTTGGGCAACTAAGGGAAAAGGGGAAACAGCAATTGCAGTTGTTGATGACCAAGAAAAAATGTTTAAACACTAACCAAAAGTATCCCTACTATCGACAAGTAGTACATCCATTATAAATACTAGTTAAAATTTCAAAAATTTATAGACCACGTCAATAATTAAATAAATAACAAAGATATTTTGGGAATTTCATTTTCTAAACAACCAAACCTACAAAAGAAAAATCTTCACATTTAGGAATTTTCAGACTTTTTTATTTCCATGCAAGTACCCCAATTTAAAATCTTTACGTTATAAAAGCCATTTAGACACTTTTTAGAGGAAATTTACACCATTCTATAAATTTACCTCTGTAATAAGTGGCGATAAACTGTTAATTTTCTTGACAAACTTCAAGATCTTCATCAGTGTCTAAAAATTTTCTACCCTTGGGTCATATTGATAACGGGTCTTCGTGTGTTCTATTTTTGTAATTTGAAGAATCTTCTTTTACTAATTTTTTTTTTTTTTTTAATTTTTAAAAAAAGTTTTAAGGTTATCAAAGTTCAAGAAGTCTTCCAAGTCAATTTATATATAATTATCTTGATAGTTTGAAATATTCTCTTTTCTTCGAATTTGTTCTTCAGGAAATGAATAAAAAATTGAATATGTGAGAAATCTTGATTAAATACTTTGAAAGCTGAAAAACTGCATTAAGTAATTGATTATTTTTTATGCTTATATTTTATATAAGAAAAACCCGAGAAAAAACCAAGAAAAAATAATGGGATAATAAAAGTGAATAAAATAAGCTTAAATAAAACACTGGATTGCTGGATAGGGTACACTAAGGTCAAAAATATTAATTAAAATTGTCCTGACACTTACGTGGAGAATAAGAACGTGAACGTGATCTATCATAACGTGATCTGTTTTTATAATATGATGGTGATCTTCGTTCTCTGTAATGTCCTCCACCACCTCCTCTACCACCACCCCTGTATCCACCATCGTAGTAATCGCTAGAATAAATAATTATATATAAATATTTTAAACAGAATGAACTTTACGATGTAAATCTATTAAATTATATTATTACTTACTCATAATCTCTATCACCACGATCATATCTATCATAACGATCTCCACGGTCATATCTATCACCACGATCGTATCTATTGTTGTCATATCTATCATAACCTCTTCGTCTAGATGACCTTTCTTCTCTCATTCTAACATGCAAAAATGTTTTTGTAAGAACACACACAATGAATAGGTTATTTATATAAATATAATAATTACGTAGGTCTGCCCATATATATGCCAGGTGTTGGTGTGTGAGGACGTTGAGTAATTGAAAAATCTACACGAATTCTGCGTCCATCAATTTCCATTCCAGAGCATTCTTCTTTGGCTACCTTAGCATCTTCATGCTTTTTAAAATAAGCAAAACCAAAGCCACGTGACCTACCACTCTAAATTAGCAAATACAATTCAATATTAAAAATCACATTTTCATTATTATTCAATTGGTATCTACTTACTTTAGCATCAATTATAATGAGGATTTTGTCAATAGAACCATATTTTGCAAATATGTCATAGAGTTGATGTTCTGTAGTGTATACACTCAGTCCGAATATGCCCAAACACTTATTAGGTTTTGGATTTTCCTAAAATTAAATATTAATTAGCAAAAAAAGTTAGTTTAAAAAAGCAAATTGTTTAATATGAATTACATGTCTACTACGTCTTGAGCCAGACCCGCGAGAATGGCTACGATAACTACGCCTGCGATCTCCTGAATACGAACGAGACCTGGACCGTGATCTAGAGTAAGAATGTCTTGAACGGCTTTTGTACTTGCTGCCATTGCGACTTGGCGGAGGAGACAAAGATCTTGAACGTGTTTTTGAGTGAGTAGGTGAACGGCTACGAGACTTATGATCACTAGGTGATCGACTGCGGCTGCGACTTGGCGAGATGGAACGAGATTTTGAATTACCGTTCCGGTCCTGCAACAAACAAGTCCCACCATACAGAGTAAGTGGCTAAGGAATTTTGGAAAATTGTCATTATAAATGCTCCCGGCATTAAACCGACAACATAACCTCAATCAACATAAAACCAAGAAATAATTAAAACATGGGATAGAATCGGAGCGTACGATGATGATTTTGATTACAAAAAAAAGGATGGTATAGCATAAGAGTGTGGGATCTCCGCCAACGCGTTAACGGCGTGATGGCGACATAACGCGATAACAAATCGTGAGCCCGCACTTACCTCGACGTCACTCATTATTAAGCGTGATTCACGTTTTCGTCCACGAGCACACAAATATTAACGAAGTCAATCAATTGTGATACGTGAGTCGTAACAACCAACGTTAAAGAGAATTCTAAACTCAGAAGTACAATGGAAAATCGATAAATGACAAAACGAACACCAGAAAAGTTGCGCCGCAATGAAACAGTAACAACAAAACGCAGTTGCCGCGAGAGACAGACGCTGAAAATTAATAAACAAAGCTATTGTGCTGGGGTGCACCTCTCCACCGCATTGACCATCGTTGAGCGTCACTTGACAGTGTGAGCAACATGTACGACGTCATTAAAATAAAATATGTGTTCGTCACATATTTTAATGAAAATTGTTCAATTGTTTCAAATAAATTGGATCCACGACATATTTTCAAATAAAATAACATTTATTTTTGTGTTTAAATTTCGAAAAAAAATTATGGCCTCTACCCGGTCGCACATCACGTTGGCTACACTTAATTTTTTGTAAATCGCTGGTCATGCTCTTTTTGCCTTGTCAGTTTCCTCTATTTAGTATTAAACAAATTAACTATCTAGAGTTTTCTTCGTCATTGAAATTTCCAAGTGATCCAAATCTAATAATTTTTCTGGTGGCTCTATAACTAACTCATATACACATTAAAATGGCAGGTGCCACCATGTTGGCTCAGCTCAACAAGCCATCGGACTTCGTTATCAAGAAAGTCGAAACGGAACAAGACCGCATTCTTAAACGCGAAGCGTTGATTCTTTCCCAAGGGGAACTTTTAAAGAAAGAAGGTAAGGCAAAAGAGTTGGCCGCCCTAATCAAAGAAACTAGACCTTTTTTGTCTGAAATCAGTAAGGCAAAGGCGGCCAAATTAGTTCGTTCTTTGGTCGATTTATTCCTTGACTTAGAAGCTGGGATTGGAATAGAATTACAACTGTGTAAAGAATGCATAGAATGGGCCAAGGAAGAAAGGCGGACGTTTCTTCGGCAATCTCTCGAATCCCGTTTGATGGCTCTGTACTTTGATTCCGGCATGTTCAAAGAAGCATTACTACATGGTTCTGTACTCTTAAAAGAATTGAAGAAGTTGGATGACAAAAATTTGTTGGTGGATGTTTTATTATTAGAGAGTAAAGCTTATCATGCTTTGAACAATTTGTCAAAGGCTAGGGCCTCTTTAACTTCTGCAAGGACAACGGCAAATTCAATATATTGCCCACCTAAAATGCAAGCTTCTCTTGATTTACAATCTGGAATTTTACATGCAGCTGATGAGCAAGACTTTAAGACTGCATATTCTTATTTTTATGAAGCTTTTGAAGGGTTTGACAGTGTAGACTGTACGTCCAAAGCCCTAAAGGCATTGAAGTACATGCTTTTGTCAAAGATTATGTTAAATAATGCTGAAGATGTGCAACAGATTGTAAGTGGTAAATTAGCTTTAAAGTATACAGGACGTGATGTAGAAGCAATGAAGAGTATAGCAAAGGCTAGTCATAAAAGATCTTTAGCTGATTTTAAATCTGGTTTAAATGAATATAAAAAGGAATTAGAAGAAGATCCAATTGTCAGAGCACATTTAGATACACTTTATGGTAATATGTTGGAACAAAATTTGTGTAGAATCATCGAACCATACTCAAGGTAAATTGAAATTTATTTATTCTCAGAATGATTATTCTACACTAAAATTACTTTTAAATTTAATGAGGTATTCAAATTTTCATTATAATCTGATTTGTTAATTTAACCTACCTAAGAACCTACTTATAATTATACATTTTTTAATTAAATAATCAGGTTGAACTTAATAAAAATAACTGTCTACACGTCAGAAGTTTATATATTTTTTTAAACAATTAAAATTTTTAACTTGCATTTTGTAATTACATGTAAATTCATTCTAATGTAATAAAAGTAGGTAATCAAATGTATGCTATATTTTACTGATTTGGTATTATACATCTATTGATTAGTTATTTTATTCTTGTTTGAGATATTATAGGCCTACAGAAATTTTGATTGCTTTGCTAATCATTTTTAATGTTATTTTCAGAGTTCAAGTTGAATATGTTGCTAAATCTATTAATTTACCAATGGAAAGCGTTGAACGAAAACTCTCACAGATGATATTGGACAAAAAATTCCATGGTATCTTAGATCAGGGAGAAGGCATTCTTATAGTGTTTGAAGAAGCAGAAATTGATGAAACTTATGAATTAGTTTTAGATAATATAAATAGCATGGGCAAAGTTGTGGATACTCTGTATCAAACTGCTAAGAAATTAACATAAAAGGAAAAATATTATAAATCTATATACAAAATTTCAATAATAATTAATAAAAATTCATTGTATTTAAGTACCTACTGTATTTTCATTTAATATAATCAAGTAAATAAAATGTAAAAATTTTTATAGTACTATTTATTTTCAATTTGACTACAGAAGTTAGTATACAGAGTATACAGTATTCAAGAAATCAATAATTAGTATTAGTTTTCAAGATTTGTGTATGGGTTTTATTTTTACAACATATATGTTATTAGCAACTATATTCTTTGTAAATAAATTTATGTACATTGATACAGTGATTATTAATTAATAACTACTAATCATTTATTATATTTGTTTTCATTACTTATTATTTTAAATAATAAAATTGTATACATTAATTAATTTTTTTTTTTTTAGTAATAATTAATCATTCATCTTTCTTAAAATAAATATGTCATAAAGGTATTGAAATTTTTCAAAAAGATCCAGCTTTTAATAAAGAGAGAAAGTATTTAATTAAATTAGTTGGTTGCATTATTAGTGTTTAACCCATAAGAAAGCACATGGTCCAATCAATTTTAATTATTCTTGAGGAATAAAAAATTTCCAACAGTACATTTTCTTTTAGATTTTATTTTTTCACATGACATTTGTTTCCATTACTTTTAAAGATGATAATAACATATAAAAGTATTTTATTAAAAATATATATATATGTATAAATTTACATGATTTAAATAAATCTTAAAAAAATTTTGTATTTGTAAAAATAGTGTTGAAAAACATTTGGAATAAATTTCAATCAAACGATACAAATTGAATTATACATAACAAGTACAAACTTTTGTAGTTTTTTTATTGTGTTCTTGCGCATAAAACATACAACAATTTAATCGTCTGAATCATACTAGAAGTTAACATGGAATATAGCTAATATTACTTGATATAACTCTAAGAGCAAGGATGGCAAACCTTTTTCAAGTATAGTGCCAAAATTTTGCAATTGAGGATATTAAAACTGTGCCCCCCTCCCCAAAAAAAAAAAAAAAATATATATTTATGAGCTTTTTTTATATATATTTTAGATGTAACGAGCAAATAAGCTGAACATGCTTCGCACCATGGGTTTTCTTCATCCCTTAGGTAGGATTTTTTTTAGTGGGTGTATTGAATTTTAAATAACGATAAATTATTTCTTTAATAAAACGTTTCTAAGCGGAGTACAATATCAACATTAAAAATAAATATAATTATAAAAAATAAACATTTATTGGCTATTGTGTTACAAAGGTTTTACCATATTATTATTCCACAAATTAATTGGTTGCTATCAAATTTTATATAGTTACCTAATAAACAATCAAACTGAGATAAAATGATGTGAAATAACATTTTACGATGTGTCAACCATTTAAAAAATGCAAATTTTTGAAAAATTACTTCTCTGATTCACCAACTAGAACTGAATTCTGTTTCAAAATGTTGCTGGTTGAAACTTTGGACAAGTATATCTATGCAGAAAAGTGTTCATAGAAGGGTAAGAAAAAATAAACTTCATCGTAAAATCATAAGTTTTTATCATATGCTCCACTCAGAATTAAGAAAAACCATTTATTAAAATTTTTACTACATGTTACTGATATTCAGCTTACGTACCGACTTTGGCGCACATACCATAGGTTAGGTTAGGTTATTTTGAAAGTCAATGATTGATACAAAAAAAAAAAGAAGAAAATGATAGTGAAAGATCAATTTTGATCACCCATTTCCCACAAATAAATTTAAAATGGGTGAACTCAGTTAATCTAAAAAAATTGCTTCTGACTGAATAAGAGCATTACTACTAAATAAATTGGCGAGCTGAAAAAATGTAAATAAAACTCGCACAATAAATCAATATGAGATGATGTGAATCAATTTTTTTTCTTTGGACTAAATGAGTATTTACATAAAAAATTAAGAAAATAGAAGAAATTCAATGTGTATGGTAATTTTTTTTATGCAAAAATTTATTTTTCCGATTTTCAATACTTCTTTCCAATCTTTTAGATTGATTAAAAAATGCAATTTTTTTATGAAAAAAAAAAAAAATATATATATATATACCTATATTTTAGAAGATTGATTTAGATCGCCCATCACTAGTTTGCACTGTAATAAATGGAATCTTGTATCTAGAAAATAATGGACTAATTACAGAAATAAATAATAATAAGTTAAATAAATCAGTTTATTATAAACACAGATAGCAAAATTATTCCTATATTACAATTCATTGTCATACTAATATGAATATTTTAAAATGTATTGAAAGAACTAAGGGACTACAAACTTGAATTCAGGTAAACATGTTTTTATAAACATTCATTTGAAATTGAAAAAATAATTAGTATTAGATTAAGACTTCACAAATATATCACATTTTTAAACTATAATACATAAAAATATATAAAAAATTTAGTTTCTTTAAATCTTTGACAACATGTAATGATAAGTCATATATAATAGTATTACTTAATATTTTTATTCTTTGTTTTTAAGAGTGATATTGTTCTTTGTTGCTAAGGAATTTCGTTTCACTTGATATAAAACATCATTTTCTCGTTTTAATTTTCGTCTAATTTTATTTTTTTCCTTTTTTATTTTCTTTCTGTCATCCATTTTTTGTTTTTCAAATTTATCCTTGTTCTCCAAAATTGTCTTGAACTTTTTGACTTGACTACCTGCAAAAAATAATAAAAAAGCCAATTGAAACTTGGAACAGATTATAAATGTAAAATTTATCACATACCTATCTCACGGAGATTAATTGTCATACTATTTGGCTTGAACATACATGGGGCAACTTTGAAATGTTGGTGAATTGGACATACTATCTTTGCATCAATAGGATTCCAAGTCAATGAATCTGAAACTTCTGTTTGTTGGAGGACAAAATACATATTCAATAAGTTGAAACCACCATAGCTAAAATTGAAATTTAATAAAAACTATCAATGTCATATTTAAATGTTATTTCTAAGTAAATGTCTCACATTGAGGATTGGTACAGTTCTACTTGAAATGGTTTTTTAGGATTATGCAGCATAATATATTCTCCCTTATCTAATTGAGTAAGTTTGTCTAATGTGTGATACAGCCTTTTTAAGCAAACTTGTTTTTTTTCATTCAAGTCTAAGCTACTGGTTTCAACATTTTTCGATTTGATCATCATTATATCCATGTTATATTGTACTGAAACTAAAATTAAACAAAAACTGATTGCCATTTAAGTTTAATATATTTTATTTATTCATCAAATAATTTATGACAATGAAGTGCAAGAGTACAGTTAACATAAATTTTATACATCAATACATAATATTATGATGAATAATACATAATTAATTGACTGTAATATGTATATTTAAAGCACAATGTTTTAATTTTATTTAATTACCTATAAAAAAAACGTCAACATCCTTTAACTCATTACAGAAATTTAGCGTTCTATAAATAGGGCTCCTTGGAAAAAAAATATTATTTGTGTTTCAGTATAGAAATAATGAAAATTACAAGTGGTAAATTGTAGTATGTTAAATGAAATCTTTTGCAATAATTCTACACTGTCAGTAAAACCATTCAAAAGTTTTATTTATGCCCTATCATATGAAAGAAATATCTTTGTACCTTTTCAATTTTATCTGTAAAGCCTATTTGCCCAAGATTCCAAACCGCTAAAACCAAATTCAAGTCCAGATCAGACAATGTCACAGACTATATGAAATTTAGACTATATTTCATATAGTCTGTGCCAATGCATAGTATGTTTTTAAACAATGCATATTTTTTAATTTTTCACTATTCCATATTTTCGTTTAATAAAACCTAATTTTCTATAGGCTTTTGCACAAATAATTAATGTGTGTATTGAGAGTGAGTTAAGATAATAATAAAATTCCTAGATCTTTAATAGCTCTAACCACTTTTAATTTTACATTATTAATTAAATATTCAATTATTAAAGTATTAAGATTGTGACAAAAATAAATGTGTTGGCACGTTAATATTTACATTTAAACCATTATTTATACTACATTCAGTAAACCAATATAAGTCACATTGTAGGTGTTCTTGGTCCTCAAGTTTTTTTATAATCAAAATTAGTTTCAGACCATCAGCAAACAACGAGTATTTCAAATGATAATAAACATAACCCATATTATTCATACAAATGAAAAATAGAACAGGAGATACTGTTTCAAATAATTTCCCAAGCAATAAGATTTTATTCTCGATTCTAAAAATAAATAACTTTTATGTACATTCAAGTTTAATTTAATAAGTTAATTAAAAATAAATAAACATGACCAATTAGTACTTACCCAAAGTCATTTGAGTATTGGGAGCTCTAAAGTATGTATCTAGCCAATATTCAATAATTTGTGCATCACTGACCTTCTCAAATCCAAATTCTGGTTGATACTCAACTTTTGGCATCAATACTCTATCAATAACTCTTTTATTTTTAACTATGCCCTAAGTTAAAAAAATAATTATTAAATAAATATGTAAATTTTAAACTAATTAAATATTTTCTTACATGTGGTTTGTTTCTTAAAAGTAAATTGAATGATTTAGTAACATCATCATTAATTTTATTAACACATTTTAATGTCCAATAATCATAGTTATACTTAGAATAATCCTCAACAGTTTCTTTACATGAAGTTGTATACCTGAACAAATTAAATTAAAAAAAAAAAAAAAAACAATAACAAAAATGAGTTAAGTATAAACAAATGACAAATAAAACCAGAAATACTTTACACCTAATTTCTATTTAAAAAGTGTTCACATAAGCGGGAAAAAATTAACTTCATTATAAAATCATAATCTGAAAAAAATGTTCATTAAATTTTTTATCGTGTGCCACTGAAATTTGGCTAACGAGTCAACTCTGACGTGCATGCCAAAGGTCCACCATACCACCTCTGCTATAGATTAGATTAGACCACAACAATGTATTTTATTCTGAAATTAGTCATGCTAAACACTGTCTGTATGCATCCAACCTATAGAGCATAATGATTTAAATCTATTATAAACATTTGAAGTCCATAAGAGATCAAAGGGATCAAATGATACATGAGCATTGCCTTTTTATTGTATACTTAATTTATGATACTAGACGTGGTTGCAAGTTAATAAACTTCAACTAACTTTGTAAGTCTTCAAGTGACTTAGAATTTGACAAGTAAATTTACCAATCTTTTGTTATTTTACTCTCATATTATTGGTTACACTTATATGTTCACTCATACTGACTACACTATACAAAATATATTTTACATACACCAATATGATTACTTATTTTTAAAATGTATTCGATATTTTAAACTCTAGATAATTCTAGTAAAATAATAAATACAATTTAGACTTAAGAATAAAATAATTTTATAAAAATAATGTAATAAATAAATTTTGACAAGCCAATTGACTGATTAAAAATCTCAAAACCTAACCTATTTATTAGGGTTAGGTTTTTAAATCATCAAATTTTCCTATGTGTATAATTGACCATATAGACTGGTTAAAATCAATAAATTTATTTTTGTAAAATAATTATATTTTGAACTTATAGTGTATTTACTATAGAGAACTCTCTAGATCTAGGTATATTTAATAAAGTTTAATCAATTGTTAAAAATAAACAAAGATTTGAACAAAAATGTTAATCGATTGGTCAAATTTTATTTTACTTGTGTTATTTAACAACACTTTAACCGATCAATTGACGGACAGCCTAGTATTTATAAAACAAATAGTTGTTTTATTAATTGTTCAATATTATTACTTCAAGATTAATCTATTGAGCTGCAATTTTTTGCTTGGTAATGACTTTATAGTACACCTTCATCACTAATCTGATAAATAAAATATTTAAATTTAAATTGATATATAAATTAAAAAAAAAATTGAAAATCTAAATTATGTTGCCCGTTTACTACGTTTGGTATTATTATATTTTAATAGAATAACTTACAGTTTCCTGAATTTTCTTTTTATTTCTTTTCTCAAATAATAGAAACTTTTTTCTTCTTGAGAGAAGTGTCCTGTAGACAATGCTCCACCAATAAATACAGTTTTATGCCCTTCTGTATCTAAAATAAAAATAATATTGAAATATCTTATACAATTTTTATCTTAGGCATATGAATATCAATCAAGTAGTTACCTATATCCAAATTAACTGGCATAAGCCATAAACTGTTGGGTTTTTCTAGATTCATAATATGTTTAATACTACTAAAACATATGTTAACATCAGAACAATACTTTTTTGATAATATCCGACAAAGTTCATCCTCAACAACTATCATAATAGAATTAAATTATGTTAGTTGAAAATAAATATTAATACTTAGTTTAAAAAGTAGTTCTAATAAAACCTCTCTTTTAAAAGAAACATTCATAAGACTGAAAAAACAAATATTATTGAGACATTCATTATGAGAAAGATATAATATAGGTACATTTAGATTTTATTTTATTTTAGTATGAGTTAATTTTAAATTTATATTATAAATTTTTTTAATAATTATGAAATATTTTTCTTGGTTACTCATACTTAACGAATATTGTAACTAGCAATAAGTCGTAGAAAACAAAAGCATAGATTACATTGAGAAATATCAAAAGTTTTACTGTTTTGCAGGTTGGGTGTTTTGTTAAATTTTTTACTGATTGGTGGGAATTTAAATAATTCTAGAATTAAATTACTAGTTTGTTAAATTAAGTAAAAAAATAAAAATAATAAAAACTATTACAAATTTCAGATTTAATATTATATTGTGTGCAATGAATTTTTAGCACATTGTTGTTCTGCTATAATGACAATAAATAATAAAAGTATGCCTAAACCCAACTCATTTCAGTAAAATATCATTTTTTGTTCAATAACACAATAATTTCTTTGAAAATAAAATACATACCTAGGACCTAGGTGTATTAAAAAAATGCCTAGAGTAAAATTATTGAAATACTATATCAAATACTACTATAAAGCATTCATACATTTTTGTTTTTAAATTTTGAAGGGCTTGACCTCTTCAGTTTTCTTCTTAATTTTCGGATGCATCCAAAAACCACACATATGATTTCAACATAAAAAAGTTAGTAGACAAAAACCACACATTTATAATGGGTAAAAAGTGCACTATGCCTAAAATATTTTGTAAAGACAAATTCTGTATTTTAAATTCAGAGTGAAGCAAAGAAGCTAAAGAATTTACAATGATGTTAATTTATTTATTAATTATTTCCATTCTATAAACACTTTTACGAACACAAATACTAATCCTAAAGCCTCAGCCACTTTTTAAATCAAAATTTGTCTCTAGATAGTACTTTATACTTATCATTTTTTGAAATTTGCATTGTTTCAAAGGGTTTATACTTTTTGCCATTGTTGGACCCCCTAAATCTTTATCTTCTACACAAGATTTTGATCCCTTACCTACCTCCTCCCCTATCTTACCCTATCCTGTAACCATAGTAACATAGTAATTATTGTATAATAACTGAACCTCTGCTCAGAATCGTTTTATTGAAGAAATGATTTATCGCTCCTTTAAAATTTAATACATCCACCAAGAATATCCCACCCGAAAAGTGAAGTATCCATGGTGCAAAGTCTGACCGGCTTTTTTAATTCTAAAATAAATTGTTATATACAAATTCTTATTGAAAAACAAGTAATTTAATAGGTAAATTTAATATTTTTAATTAAATTACCATTATTTTTAGAAACATTTGTTTAAATGTTGGAAAGAAGTTTTACAGAACAGATATCATTTGAAATTTCTTAAAAATACTCGGTAGTCGATTACAGCCAATAAGTATAAAAATATACATATACATATTACAACTAATATTTTAATATTTTGGAAAAACATTGGCAATCAATTTCAGTCAATAAAATTTAATTTAATTTTAATTTTAATCTTATATCTTAAATTTTTCAATATACCTATAAATTATATCTAAATTATTTTGTTTTAAAAAATATATAAATAATAGCTTATAGATCAAAGATCATTATAAAATGTATGGTTTTTGGATACAACAATTTTTAAAAGTGTGTGGTTGTTTTCACCCATGACAACATTAGAAACATTTATACTAAGAACTAAAATAAATGTACATATTTTAATATTTAGTTTGTATAAAAAATAATTGTATATACAAATTAGAGGTTTTACTAAATTTACAAATTTACATAATATAGTATAAATTAATAAAACAATAAATACGCACAAGGCAATTTTTGTGGTTGAATATATAAACCATCTGTAAAAGATATTTTTGATTCCAGGTTTGTAATATCAATTTTGGGAAGATCAAATGTATATTTTAAATCCTAAATGAAAAGTAAAACAAATTGAATCATTTATGTAAAATAGAAAATAATGATTTCATACAGATGTTTTTACTCTTTTATTATATGTCATTTCAATTTTATTTGTAAATTCAGGCTCATCTCTATCATAGTCAATTTTCATCTTTGATCTATATGAACCACTGTAGTGTGATTTTATATAATTGTTTGAAAACTGAAATCCAATATAATTTTGATAATTATTAATTAAGTTATACAAATTTAGGTACCTATATTTTTATTTTAAATATAATATAGAGTTAAACGTCAGATTTAGAGATAAAAGGTAAAAAGACACTTAAAAGGACACAAATAATAAAATGTAAGCAGCATATTACTTTCTGCGCCTGCACGTACAATATCATTTGTGGTACTAAGTAAAATTTTTGATTCACTTGGCAAGAGCAAATCAAATTTCCTAAATAGATGTCACAATTGCTGAAATAGGAAATAGGGAAAAAATTTATCTATACAGCTTATTAATTATTGCATAACTTAATAGTTGCATAAATATGTATAAATAAATAAATAAATACATTACATACTCTTAAATACTTTTATGACATCTGTTTAGGAAATTTGATTTGCTCTCGCCAAGTAAATTGAAAATTTTACTTAGAACCACAAATAATATCACAACTTTATGTAGTTGAACACTTACAACATACATAATAACTGGTGATTGTTTTTTTTTAACTTAATTTTTTTTTACACGTACTTGGAGGTGAAGTGTTATGGTTGTGATTATAATATTAAATATTGACAATAGAAATGTTATAAATAAAAAGTTTTATCTATGTGTGTGTGTGTGTGTGTGAGTGTAAATATATTAAAGGGCATACAATTGGTATTATAGATTCTTACATTACAAGCAGATTTAGTAAAATGTTCTATGTGCGGTATGGCAATAAGTCGGCGATTTTTTAAGTTTTCTTCCCAATTAGTAGAAAGCCATTGTTTGAAAGATTCTTGTTCATGTTTAATAATTTCTGTATGCCCCTAAACAGATATTACAATAAATATTTATAAACAAGCGTAAATACAATTTTATTATTGGTTTAAATTATTAAATATTTAATAGGTCATTTTAGTATAATATGATGAATTAGTTTTTACTTACTGTAAGTGTTTTATTAATCTTATTATTAGGGTATTGCACGTGCATTAACCATTTTTCCATTAGTGTACTATTAAGTACTGAAAAGTATGGAGGCATGTAACAACCAAATAAAAATTGTGAAGTGAATTGAAGTTCGTCTTTTTTCTAAAATAATTGTAATATATTTAATAAAATAAAAATAAATTATAAACAAGTAATAAGTAATAACTAGAGAGTAAAATGATTATGTTCAAAAGAATTAAAAAACATCATTTGTACTCTAATGTGCTACGGAATATAAAAATGTGTTATGTTAATGAAGACCTCGTCAACGATAGCGGGATAGAGTCAATGTAGATATAAGAATGGTGGACGGAATAGCAAGCTTCGAGACCGCCGTTGACCGTGACAGGTGGAGAGGCTTAGTAGAAGCTGCAAAAGGCCTTAATGGCCCATAAAGCAAAAAAAAAGAAAAAGAAAAAGTTATGTTAATATATATTATTTAATACATATTGTTCCCAGGGGCGGATTATATGATACAATGACAATATATTTTCATTTGATTTTTCGATGGATTTATTACCTTTGTGTTATTATGTATAGATTTAAATGATGGGGACCCTAAGTAATAAGTCAACGACCATGGATGGGGCTTAGAAACACTGTTTTAGACAAAAATGATCTGTTGTACAAATGTAGTAATATTTTCAGACAACTCTCCTCTTTTTATTTGTAGTATCATAGTTGTCGTTCCATAAAATATATGTTATAAGTGATGTAACCTATATAAATGTATGCTAATTTATCATAGAGTAAATGAATGGTAAATAAAATAGTTAGTGTAAATCTGAAAACTTGTTAATGAATATTATTTTTTAATAGCAAAATTAATGAAAGATGTTTTCAATTAAGAATGAAAAATGTGTTCATAAAATATAATTTTAGATTCTGAATGAAGTGAAGAAGCTAATGATTTACAATGATATTTAAATTTTTTTGTGAACATTTTATCTAATGGAAATACTTGTCCAAAAGTTTCGACCAGCAAATTTTTGAAACTAGATTTACTTCTAGTTGGTACTTTAGAGAGGCCATTTTTTTAATTTCTCAATTCTTTATTTTTGTTTTTGAGAAAAACTACCAAAAAATTGACAAAAAAGGCTCAGAAACCAGCATTTTATGATCTAAACTTTATGAAAATTTAAATATAGATAAACAATAATATGAGAAACATTTTGGCGCAAAAATTTTTTGAAAAGGTAGAAAAAAAATTTGGACATTCTTCTAACACTTTTTTTCTTTTTCTTTATTTATAAGATAAAAAAAGTAAAGTAAAGTAAAGTAAAGTATAGACAAGAAAGATGAACATACTTCACAACACAGATATTCTTCGTTCTTTGGGTCAGATACTCTATTGTTCTTTATATTATTAATTTCTTTAGTTCAGAATCGTTTCATCGAGGTAATGATTTATCGTTTTTTTAAAATTCTACATACCCACCAAGAGTATCTGACCCGAAGAACGAAGAATATCCGGCTTTCTTGTCTATACTTTACTTTTTTGATAATATAATCATTTCAAAATTATTCAATACGTACCTCTGATTTCTGTTTTAATGGTTTATTGAAAAATTCTCGAAGGTAATGAAAACAATAAGCATTTTTAAATAAGTATTGAGGGTCATCCAGGGGTGTCATAGCGCTAAACAAAAAAAATTTGAAAAAACAATTAATTATTAGAATTAATTAACATGGAATAAAACCTAGTAAGTAGTACTTATTAATCAATGGGTTGTTCTGTTTAATTTGTTGAACATTATTAAAAATTTCATGAACTTGTCTGTCTTGTATTGAATTACTTGAAGTTGAAGCCCTATACAAAAATCAAGTGTAAATTAAATTAAAATATACAAATATTTTACAGTTAAACTTTAATAGCTATGTATTAATTTTTTTAAATTAATTTCAGTCCATAACTACCTATTTATGTCATATACAATAACGAATTAGATATTTTTACAATAAAAAACCGCTGTCAGAATCCATACTTCACAAAAAAAAAGATGCAATTCACTTTTTTATTTTATTTTACACTTCTTCTACAATATTATGTGTTGATTAAATAACACATTACTTCCTAGTCATTGAATAAAAAGATAGATACACAGTAAAAAAACTAATACATGATACTTACATGATTACATTGAATAGTAGGTACAGTGTACAATTGTGATAGACATTAGACAGGCTAAAATGGATTTGGCGTACTATATAAATGATAATAAATAGTTTGTAATGAAATAAAGCTATACTAATACATATTCTGAGAGCTGGAAAGTCTGGAACCACATTCTTAGAAGACCGAAAGAGTCTTACAATATTCTGGATCCATACATTAAAATATATAGGTATTTAATTTATAGGTATTACTTTAGCTCAATGGCTGGATCAGAGTGGAACACTTAGATCAAAGTGGAGCTTATTTGTTTTAAGCAACTCAGTATTTATTTTGGTTTTAAAAATAAATTTAAATTCATTATCTACCACTTATCAAACTGAATAATTATCAATGCTACTGATAGTGAACCATGGTTAACACCACGGACTAAATTAATAACCACAAATATATACAATATTTTTTAAATTTATTTATTGCTTACTGTAAATATCTGTGCTAAATAACTAACATCGTCCAGGAAGATGTAATGTATCCTTAGAACACGGGTCCATTAATGCTTTTTTTTTTTTTATAGCGAATTTTTATCGTGTTATCAGTGCTTGGTGTAATCAGCTGCTTAAAACTTAAAAGACACTACTTCCACGATGGTTGGCTTGTTAGGTCGAGTGGGTATGCTTGTGTGCTCCATATATCCCCATTTCGATTTTGTCTATCATCACCCTACAGTTTTTTCCAAAATGTCCCCACGTTACGCAAGAAGTCGAGGGATATTTTCAATTTGCGGGGCGGTCGGCGATTTAGGGGAATGCCAGGGTGTGCAATTTTCCCTCTTAATAGAAGTTTGGGGGCCAGAAATGTATATCTACTTTTTTATGTGCCTTGGTAACCATATTATTAAATAATAATTTTGATTTTATAAAAATTTTTTTTTCTTACGTTTTGTAGGCACGGTACACAATTATTGTGTTTCCATCAAGCAGGTCGGTTGACCTGCAAGCCAAGCTTAAAAACAGAACAAATGCGCCACTTCCGTAATGTACAATAATGATTGACCGTTAAGTGATATTCATAACGGCTAGGGAGGCAATATAAATGAAAATATTTTTTTGGATTCATAATACCTATGCCTATTGCTGTAAAATATTAAATACTATATATGCTTGGTTTTGTAAAAATAAACTGAAATTAAATTTAATCAAATCAAAATATATCTTTTTTGAACAACAAACATCAAATGTTTTAGTAAATAATAATCTTATAATTCATTCGTTAAAATGTAATAAAAACCTAAATAAGACTTGTAATTCAAAATGTTGTATAATTGAAAAAGTTAAAGAAATAAAATATCTAGGGATAATTATAGATTACAAGTTTATATGGGATAGCCATATAAATTATATTAATAATATTTTACGTAAATTCTTTTACTTTTTTAAAGAAGCTAGAAATATATTTAATAATTCATATAAGAGAATTATTTACCTTGCATTAGTACAATCTGTTTATTCATATGGTATATCAATTTGGGGAGGAGCATCTAAATGTATATTGTCAAGACTTATTGTTACTATAAATTGTATTATAAAATTCCTACTTAATCTACCAATAAAAACAAGCACCACACTGATTTATAAAGAATTTAAAGTTAA
>JAIPRM010002373.1:0-30863 GCA_025469315.1 Stegophylla sp. TES_Ste_2020 | reverse complement strand
CTCAAAATTGATCAAATCATTTTGATATTGTTAGAAAATGTTTTTTTCACCGTTTTTAGTAGTTGGTGAAAGTTTCAAGTTTCTAGCTCCATTATTGTAGAAGTTATGGTAAAAATAAATTTTCAATATTACGAAAATGCCGGTAACTGCAAATTTTGCCGTTTTTCGTTAATTTTTCGACATATTTTCACTTGGAAAAAGTATTGAGAAATTGGAAAAATGATCTCTTTAAAGTACCATCTGGGTGTGATTCCGGTTCTATAGAGATACTGATCGAAACTTTCAAACAAGTATTTTTATACGAAAAAGTGTTTACAGAAAGAGAAAAAAAAAGTAAACATCATTGTAAAATCATAAGCTTCTTCATTTCGTTCAGAATCTAAAATAAAGTCTCCTCAATGCTGCCAATAGTTCACTTTCCTGACTCCACATCATCATTCACGAAAAAGAACAACTTTCAAACCTACTATATATTTGTGACCTCAATGAAGTGCTGCATGAAACAACCCAATCTAAATAATTTAAATAATAACACATTAAAATAAATCAAGTGATACATAACATTCAGTATTTATGTCATCCATGACATCATCATAAATTGATAGTAGGAAGTCAAAGTTAACAAATTCCCAAGCTTCACTAGGGCTAACTACAGCTAATTTCCTTAAATAGCTATTAAAAAAGGAAATAGCACTCAACAGTTACTAGATATGATGTTATGGTTGAATTTTTCATTAGTTTAACTAAAATAGTCAAAATTTTTTCTTTATAAAACCAAATTATAAGGCGAACTTGTTTCAAATGGTTAATAGCATAGAAATGAGCTTCACATTAACTTCACCAAATTCTGTTTCCAATATGATGATGCCTCCATCATCTGGTATAAGTATGAGGATTGTTTTAAAAAAATATTTGCTCTCTCCGTCACCTTTGAATTCAATGTTTTTTTGGTCTTGTTCTTATAAAGAAACTTCAAATGTTACAATATCTTCTTCTATAAAAATTTAAAGAAACGATAAGTCAATTAATAAAATAAAAATGTAAATCATGTATAATTTCTTTAAAATTCTACATACTCACCAAGGGTATCTGACCCAAGGAGCGAGGAATATCCGGTGGTGGGATTTATATCCAGCTTTTTTGTCCATACTTAACTTCACTTTATTTTTTAGATTCTGAGTGAAGCGAAGAAGTTGATGATTTTACAATGTTGTTTATTTTTTTTCTGTTTTGATCAATAACTTAATAGATCTGAAATCACACCCCAACTGAACTTTGAATAGGTCATTTTAAAATTTCTTAATAATATTTTTAAAATGAGGAAATATTGTCAAAAAGTTGACAATAAATGATAAAATATGCTACTACCTGAATTTTAATAAAACTGAAAAGTATTTTTTAACATAACTTCAAAAGTTATGAAATTTTAAATCTTCACCAACTACTAAAAATGGTCACGAAAACACTTCATAAAAATTTCAAAAACATTTGATTAATTTTGAATTAAGTATAGCATTTTAAAAATATTGGAAATTTCTCATATTTTGTATATTTTTATGTAATAAAATTTTTAATTCTCAATAATAATAATAATATCTTTTTAACAGAAATAACTCCAATCACATTTTTTATAAATCAATATGATTATAGTAGAAAACATATAATAACTAAAACACAAATTATTGATAAGTATATTTTAATTTATAAGTTATGATTTTTTATTATTTAATATTTAAATAAGATTTAAATTAATTGATATTACTAAAATTGTAAAAATCTGCATTAGCCTCGTTACCTGCCAGCATTAAAACATTAATTGGAGAGGACTAATATATTTTTATTTATATTTTTTATGTAGAATAATCTTTAACTTGCCTATTAATTATATGCATTTAAATTGTAAACGCTCAAAAAGAAATGAACAATCAATATTACCAACAATAAGTTTATATAAAAATACTAAATTATTAGTGTTCCTTTTATAATTTAAAGTATTAATATTAAAAAAAACTGAAACTCTGTTGTAACCAGAATGGGGTATCCTTTCAATTTTGCATTTAAATGATAAGTATCTCAAAAAATTGTTTCGTATTTAATCTAAATCATGAACTTAAGTAATAGAATTATTAAACCAAACAAGTGAAGCGTATTCAAGGCGAGACCTTACTAATGAAAAATAAATTGCTTAAAGGACATCTGTGTAAAAGAATTTGTGGCAACATCTTTTTAAGAAATGTAAATTAGGTATAGCCTTCATTTTTATGTCTTTCGTATGTGCATCAAAAGTTAGTATTGTATTAAATGTAACTACCAGGTTTTTTACATTACCTAATCTATGAAAAAGATGATTATTAATGAAGTATTCATGCAGTATGGGGATTTTTTTTAAGTGAAGGATAAGAATGAGCACTTATTTATATTGAGAGCCATACCATTGTCCCTGATTTGTAAAATTTACTTTTGCAATTGTAAAATTGCTTAAATAAACTGAAATTTCGTTCAGAATCTTCCTATTGAAGAAATTAATTATCATTTCTTTAAAATTCAATACACCCACAAGAGTAGCCCACTCGAGGAGAGGAACCCCAAAGTGCAATGTACGTCCTTTTTGTTTGATATAGTTCCACAATCATGCAGTTTCAATAATATTTACTATGCTTATAAATTTGGGTTAACACTGCCATGTACTCAAATGACATATAAACGTACATTCTCAAAATATAAAAAATATTAAAACCAAATTAAGATTTTTAATTTTACAGGATATTATCAAAACATGATATCTTAACACAATAACTGATATTATAATAAACACAAAAATTTAACATTGATCAAAATTGAAACAAATTTAATAGTTGATACAGACATTGTTATAAATAATGTTATTAATTATAATAATAATAATACCACAATAATTAACACCAATGGCATATATATGAGAGGGGCCGAGGGAGACCCAAGCCCCCAACAAAATTAAAAATACAGGTTTTAAAAATTGTTATTTTTTGAATCTATGCTTCTTGTTGTGGCAGCGGGAATGAAAGAAAAATATTGATATAAAATCAGATCAAAAATGTATGAAATTAAACTAGTTTTATTAATATTTCCCATTTTTTCAAGATTTCTGTTGTTTGTTGGTACATTGTTCACATAAAATTATTAAAAAAAGATCATTAAATATAAACATTTGATAATGAAAAAAATTGATATTATCAAATTAACACTTTTTCCTGAATATTAAATATTAAATAGAAATTCCCTTTAACTGATAACATGTTTAATTTTATAAAAAATAAAACATGATTTTTTTCAACTCTCATAAGACCCAATATTAATTCTACAAATATCCCCTCCTGTTTATTCTCTGGTTATTATAGCAATGAAATGGCTTCGCTGATAAAAAGGTTCTCGTTTGGTATAAATCCAAAACTATGTATTAATAATTTTCTAATGTATGCTTTTTCGTGTATAAAATCAATTCAATTTTAATTTAAGTGACTAGTTAAAATGTTTTATTGTAATATAGAGTTTTATGTATTTTTATATTACCTACAGTTCATTAAAAAACAATTGAATTTCTCTGATGGTGTAAAGACGATGGAAAAGTGTTATAACATTCAAGCAATTTTTGTCTAAATGATGCCCCCTCCCCCCTCAAAAAAAAAAAATAATAATAATATTAAAAACGAAATACATGATTGGCCCCCTCAGAAATAAAAACCTGTATACGCCATAGACTAACACAATTACATAATACTGATCAAAATTAAAACAGATTTTAAAATTGATTCAGACATAATTATCCATAATGTTGCTAAGAGTTCAACAAAGTTAACTAGAATATTGTTTTAAAATAAATCTTTATCACTCTTCCGACCCATTCCATTCGTAATCTGGTGTCCCTCAAGGAAATCACTTAGGTCCACTATTATTTAATATTTTTATAAACAACATGCACTCAGACATTTCTCTTTGCCGTTATTTCCTTTTTGCTGATGATTCTGAGATTTTCTCTGCTATATCCTCACTCAATGATTGCCTTACTCTTTAAAACATTCTTGATAAATTAACAACCTGGTGTAATACTTTTAATTTAACTCTTAATATTACCAAATGTAAATTAATGACATTCCATCGATCAAAGTCTATAATATCCTTTGACAATAAACTAAATCGAATATCTGTTCAACGGATCAGTTAGGTCTAGGATTTAGGTATTCTGTTTGTTCCTTTTCTCAATTTTGGGCCTCATATTGATTATATCACAAGTAAATCTTTTCGCGTTTTAGGATTTATTCAGTGACACTCAATTAATTTTAATTCTTCTTTTTGCCTACTGTCTCTATATAATGCCCTTGTCCATTCTCGAATACGGGTCCGTGGTTTGGTCTCCATATACTGCTGCTAATATCTGTCAGATTGAACGATTACAAAACTGTTTTATGCGCTTTGCTGGTTTCTGTCTCAATATCCCTCACCCAGAACATGATTATAAGCTATTAGTCAAGCTCTTAAACTCATCTCTCTTTCAACCAAGCGAGATAATTTTGGTATTTATTTCATTCGAGGTCTGATCGACTATCAAGTGGATGGTTCCCCCGAGGATTTTCAATTTAATACAATTCCGTATTCCAAAAAATACAAGATTTCATGGTTCTTTTTATCCCTCCAACAATAAATATAATTTCTCTCGGAATGTCCCACTTTCAAGATTGATGCACAATGCAAATAAATTCTAATATTTTTGGTACGAAGGTCAATGATTTATTTTATGTCTCTCTTACAGTAATTTACACATGTATTTTTAATTTTTTATATTATCATTTAGTAACTAAGTTAAGTATTAAGGTATTATATCTGCATTGTATTGTCACTTTTTGTATGTACATTATTAATTACCTTCATTGTAAAAAGCGTATAATGTTATAATAAATAATAATAATTAGTACATAATTCAAAATTGTATGAATTTTATGTTTATTATATTTTGAAATTTTGTGATAACCACCTAAGTAATGTACATTGGATTATTTATTTTAAAAAAAAGTGTAATTAAATTCAACTTGGTTTTATTAAAAATTTTATTGAAAAATAAAACGTATTCAAAATAGAATGTACAATGTTATCTTACTTTGTTATATTGTATATTAATGTAAGATAATAACTAATTATGTATGGTTTAACATAGGTTGGTGGTTAGTAAGCTTAGTAAGTAGTAACAAATAATTTTTAAAAAAAGACATTTTTTAATAGCTTCAAAACATTAATTTCATACAATTTTTTTGTAATAAATAACTTTTTTGGTAAACAAATTTTACTTCAAAAATTTACTAATTTTTTTAATCCTACAACAATTACCTAAGTTTAGTAAGGACACTAAAATATTGTTGTTTATAAAATATATTTTAAAGTCATGACAGTTTTGGACGTAAAAATGTAGCAAAGTGAACTTTTTTTAAAAAAAATTTCAAAATTTCAAATACATTGACCTTAACCAAAAAATGTCTATTACTCCTCTTATAGAAACTGATGATTGTTCCATTTGGATCCAGTCTGATACTGGACACATTGTAATTTAATGTGAAAATACAGCGTTTAATGGTGACATAGACTAACCACATCAGGGATGACAAAACCATAACTCGCAAAAATTTTGTGATGAACCGAAAGTATTTGTTATAAAAATTGAAAATAAAATACGTGTTTCATTGAAAGTTGTATTTTTAAAACGTTGTCACCCATTGGCGAGAGTTGTTTATAAAATAACTAATGCTGCTTATGAAAATAATGAACAAACACAACACATAGTTTGTACATTTTCATTGACATCTACTAGAAATATAAAATTTTAAGACCGCTAAAAATAGTCCATTGATGCTGCATTTTGTTAGTATACACTTCACTTAAAAACTTTTATTTTTTTACTACATAAATTAAATAACTTAAATAACATGTTTTAAATTTGGGGCACTATGGAGTAGAATTTTAAAAATCAATTCATTTTTTTGGCATACGTCAAAAATCTTTTATCCCTGAACTACATAAATGTGGTAATTTTAAAAAAAATAATTAAATGGCTTGATAATTTAAACTTATCATTGTAAAGTTAAATAAGCTAATTTCATTTTTTTTATTTTTATATTTTTGTAAATTACGTAAATACCTCTTTCTCAGAAGTTTTGTCACATGCGAAAATACCTTTTTTTTCATTTCAGCATAGTAACATAATACATATTATATTTATTAATACTATTTCTTGTAATTTTATTATAAACTGATGACATGATAGCAATGAAAAAAAAATAAGATGTTAAAAACTGATATTTTTGGTATTTTTATTATTAAGATACAAAACTTCATTTATAAATGTGAACTGAAATTTAGGAAGCAATTATGCCGTAAACTATTTCAATAAATTATTTATTTATTTTATTTAAAAAAAATTTATTTATTTTCTCTGAGGTACAGCATATGGATGAATTGAAATATTATACATAAACAAATTTATAATATTTTAAAATTTATCACAAAGAAAAGCTAATAAATTATACTTAAACATATTAAATATATAATTTCTATTAATAATTTAATTAATTAATAGTCTTTGTACTTTTTTTGATTTTTCGACATAACAAATAGAAGACGGGAACCACACTGAGGATCCGCATTCAAGATCAGGGCGAACTAAAAAGCACAATAGTGTGTTTTTAGACAATTCATATTATAATCTTTAAAAGACAAAGTGTAGATGTAAGTAATTAAAAACCCTCGCAATGTTCTTACAGCCTTTTAATGAATTGTAAAACGATAATAAATATTCTGTTTGAAATGATCGATATGAAATATAAACAACATATTTTATTTAAAAGTTTTTATTTTCAAATTATATAGTCACAAAACAGAAAACGGCAATGTCGGGCCGGATTTCGCGCCCCATCGGCGGCGGCCCGGTCGCGCTGGTCTCACCATTCTCCTCTCGCCGCGGGATTCCATCTCCTGTTATAAATATATTGGTGTTCAAAACTAAGTATGTGCATGCGATAAAACTCCGCTTTGACGCAAGTGAAAACGGTGTTGCACGTGACGCAGAAGTAACGTAGCGACGGTATCAGGCACGTGGAGCACAGGCGGCCGGTCGCGACGGTCCGGCCCTCGCCGCGGTGGCATCGCTGCGTCCGCAACACGGGTCCGAAGTAGCCGCATTGCGTGCACGCTTGCATCAACGGCGCAAACTGCAGCCGCGCGTCACGGACGTGCGAGAGGAAATGACGCAGCACGCGGTGCATGACCACCGACCACTTGAGTGCGCGAAACCGTAACAAGCCGTCGACGTGGGCGGTGAGCACGTGACGCGCTAGGTCCTTCATGCAGCCGTACTGGATCGTGCGGCACGGGCGGCAAAAGTGCGAGTACTGGTGGACGACGATCCCGGGCCCGTCCACGATCCCGGCCCACTCGTCGAACCGCAGGCCCATGTCGGACAGGGCGGGCGCGGCGAACGCGTACGTCACGCACGCGAACCGGAACGACGACCGGAACCGCTTGGTCCACAGCTTGGAACACCGCCCAATGGTCGCGGGATAACGGCGCAACAACCGGTCGCACCGCGTGCAGCACAACGTTAGCTCCGGACATTCCGGGGACGGCACCAAGGTGATGCACCGGTGACGTCGGTGTTGAGTCGAGCGTGGCATCTGTGAGTTTACAGGATGGTTGCAATAATTATTCGTGTACGTCCCACCCGACGGATAAAAGACCTCTTCGGAAGAATTTCTTCTCACTAACTCTGCGGTGCGGGTTCTCTCGAAAAATGTGGCTGCCAAACGCCAAATCGAAAACCACCTATAACACGCGATTTTAATTACTATTAAGTCGACACTCTATACGTGTTAGAAACGTATAATTTACACCAGTCTTAAAGAACAATTTAATGCTATCTCGGTAACTTTCCTCCCTCCCCTGCTTTTTTCTTTTTGATTTACTGCTTTCGAGGTAAATAAATTTTCTAATAATTTAGTTGGGTGTTTTGAAATTTGTATCATCAATAATGAATATTTTCCAATATTGTCAATAATGAAATAATGATTGATTAAAATGAAATTCAAATAAATATAAGACAGTAATTTCTTATTTTTTTAGAGTTTCTTTAAAATCCAATACACACACAGGCCACAATACGAGTTTAATGATTAAATAATTACCTTTGAACAAGACAGCCACTACAAATTAGACACCAGATTGAGAATGTGATTTCTGCAAAATAAACTCACAGACTCCAAAGCACATCCAAGTTAAAGCTAAAAATAAAACGAAAAGAGCATAAGTAAAATTGAATTTTATTCTAAATATTAGTAGTTTATACTTAATTAATAACTTGCAATATAAAAAATCTTCAGCTATTATTATTCTGATGATTATAAATACTTCTATTTTGCATTTATCTGTTAAAAAAAAAAAGATTAACTAACTTGTAGGAACATGTAACATAATGAAACGTTTTAATAATATACAGCTAAAATTACCCATATTTGAAAAATAACAGATTTTATTTAGAAAAAACTGTGGCAATAAGATTAATTACAATAGGCTTTTTATCCAATTTATTTATTCGGATTTTGGGTTACGGGTGTTTTAGAGATTCGAGTGTTTAAATACCGCAATATTAACAAAAATTTATATTCAGGTGTTTATGAGCATTATTATTTGGGTTAATAATATAGATGTTTAGTGTAATCTTGATACCTATGGTATATCAGATTGTGTGGTAATGTCAAGGGTGGTTAATGCTCACTCCTTAATTGCCACGCTTTTTTATTTTGTAATTTCGCTAACACAACAAGGATAAAATCCAGAAATTTTCAACATCTTAAACTTTTTTGAAAATAAAAAGAGTCAATAATTTTAATTCAGAGTAGTTTAAAGAAATGACGAAATAGCATTTTGTGCAAAAAATACTTACAACTTAACAAATCGACGGTATTGCATCAATTTTAAAATTAAAATACTCATTCGAGTTTCGGGTTAACCAGAATTTTTTATTTAGGTTATTAATTAATAAGGGTGTTTCATAAAATAATCATACAGGTAATAAGGGTTTTAGGTGTTAAAAGAATTGAAGTGTGTAATCGGTTCGGATTGATTTGGGTACGAAGCCTTGGATTAATTATAAACTATAATACTACATATAAAGTTCTGTAATTGCGAACATTTAGAATTGGCAGATATCGTCTTTCAGTAGTTCAAAAAGAGTGTCATTAATATTACAACAAGTTACAACACAAAAAAAAATAAATGAAATTATATATAGCAATTAATTATATTGTTAATAATAGTCTATCCGAGTTCTTAAATACAACTTTTAAAAAGTCTTCAACTTACTTAATTTTCCTTGATGTTGCCTTGAATCTATAGTTATGACGTCTATAAGGTGGAGAATTTTATCATCGTCATGCGTTCAAAGGGTGTGCTCTGCTAGTCTGTGAAGACACTAACCAGTTGATCTTCACTCTCAGTGTGGCCACCACCAGATTGTGCGGTATTTTATTGTATCGGGTGGAATCGAATAAACGGTGGTGCTAATGGCGTCTGCTGCATGGGCACGAGTAGAATATGTATCATCCTAACCACTACCACCCCTCACCGACTAGTCTACAGGGATTGTGACGTCCAATAAAAATGTGTCTTTACATTCGCACATAAATCAGATGTTATTTGAAACATTCGTATAAAAAACCGCGAGAAATATGTTTTATGGGGGCGTATTATGAAAAATAAGAAAAAATAAGCTCTTCGGCCATTTCTAAGCTATTTGCCCAGCTATAGTGACGAAGGCGAGAAAAATAATATGTAACTGGCCTTGAAAATGTCAAAACACGATTACATCATTCATATTAATTCATTTTTGAGACCAAAAGATTGTCATTGATTTATTAGTCGACTGAAGTGTTAACGCCCTTATTTGTATGAGGCACTAGGAGCTGTAGTGACTTAATCGACTACACAATTTAATACTTTGATTAAAATTAAATTAATAACGCACTATTGCTTAAAATCATTTGAACTATAGTTATTATTATAATGCACAAATGGAATATTTTGTTTTTACATTTTTCAATATATGGCTGGAGATGCACTGTGGCTAGAGATGTAAGCTTGTAAAATTAAAATTAAAATTTGTATTTTGCCTCTAGATTAATGGTTCTACAATATAGAATTATGCTATTATATTATAAGCATTATGCCAAGGACCCTGGCTAAAACTTAAATTGGACATACGTCGTTAGTAACTGAAATTGCACATTCCTCACCCTTGTCCCATAAGCATGTTCAGGGGGTATACAGAGTATGCAGTTGCATACCCTGAACACAATTCCTTGTTTCCATAAATATCAAAGATAAATAAAAATCACAACATATTTGGTCTTCAAACTCCTTTATAATAATATAAAATTATTATAATATTATTATATCCATAAAAGTGCTAAGTCCCCTGGTTTTTTTTTTTTTTTTAATTTAACATATTCGCCAAGTCCCATCTGAAAAGCGACAAATACCCATAGTGCGATGTGTGTCCAGCTTTTTTAAAATTTTATTTTTTTTTTCTTTGAACACTTTTTTGTATAAAAATACTTATCCAAATGATTCGATAAAAAATTTTTTGAATTATAATTTTGCTCTAGATGGTACTTTAAAAAGGTAATGTTTCGAAACTCTCAATAGTTTTCCAAAATTTGTCAAAAATGTCTTTAAAACTTTTGTCTTAGTCTAAATTTTATGAAAATTTAAACACAAATAAGCTGTTATATAAAAAATATTTTGGTGAAATACAATTTTGTAAAAATCTTTTTTCTTATCAAATTTTTTTTTTCATTTTTTCTAGTATAGAACTAGTTGAGTAAAAATAAATAAGTTCCATCCAAAAAGCAAATAATATCCATAGTGCAAAGTATGTCCAGTTTTTTTACCATAATTTTAATTGCTTATAATTAATTATATTGGGAAACATCTGTGGGAGGCCACTGCATGCCCTGAAAAAGAAGTCTGCGCACGCTTATGCCCTTGCTAAACAATATATTATCATGTTATAATATTATTATTTTATTTTATTTTTTATTTACATTTAGTCTCTGATGGGTGTGTCTAAAATACCTAGAAACTCTGAAATTATATATAATACGTAGTGTATAATGTTGTTCAAATCACTGAGTCTTGTGTTAGAAAATGAGTCATTGTTTCCGAATTCAACTAAATTAATGAAAATAGTATTCACAATACCAAAAAATTCAGCAACTTTAAGAGAAATTTTTCGGCCATGAGAAAAATGGCTAAGATATAGAACATATGTTTATAGCATAGTGATTCTCAACCTTTTTTGATTTGTATCACCCTTGACCACAATATTTTTTCACTATGTCACCTTACCATCAAACTAATCAGTACTATCAGTGATACTTATAATTAGGTAATTATAAATAAACAATTTAATATAAATACTATTTTAAGAACCAAAATTCAAAACTAAAATTAAATAAATGATAATTAAATAAATTCCCTATACCTTCTATTAAAAACAATTGTATTAAAATCAGAACAGATTTTTCTTTAAAATACCTTTAACATAAATAAGCTAAATATTCTAAATAATTACAACTTATTTTTTTTTATTATTGAATCGAGAAACGGGCGAGAATGTACTTTCAAATTGCTATTGCTCGTTTCCCATCGTTTATTGAAAAAAATCAATGTATTAATGTCTGGAAAGTGGGTAGCAAGACAATTCCCTACCAAATTCAAATACAACATAATATATTATAATAATGTTTAATACAAAAAAGACAAACTTTACATTACAGTAAAATTAATACAAAAAATAAAGTAAGTTGATAATAATCAATAAACCATGCTCAAACATTAAAGTTAACGATTCGCAATAACCTCAGTTACTTCTAGTGAGAAACTCAATAATTACTAAATTAAAATTATCTCTTAAAATAATTAATTATTACACTGCGATAAATTATATCATACAGTTTTGATTATGGTTTTAAAACAACAGTAAAATTAATACAATGAACAGTATAAAATACTGTTAGTTAATAATTGAAAAATAAATAAAAAACGACAATAGTCATGTTCTTTAATGCGGATATTTCTTAATTATGGCGATGGTACCGATAAAAAGATGTACCCACTAAACAACCTAACCTAATAATCATAATCATGGCAGCTGTAGCGTTTACAGATTTCGCCAACTCGAAAGTGCCCATACAAATAAAATAAAGTACAAAAATTGTTAACATTAAATTAGAGTAAAATTAATGAGAACAAAATTATAAAAAAAAGTAAGTCAAAAATAATTCATAAACATTACATTACAGTAAAATGAATATCAAAAAAATATAGTAAGTTAATAATAATTAATAAACCATGCTCAAACATTAAAGTTAAAGATTCACAATAACCTTAGTTATTTCTAGCGAAAAACTCAATAATTTCTAAATTATAATAAAGTATTAAAATAGTTAATTAATGCATCGCAATCACTTATACAGTTTTGATTGCTGTTTTAAAACATTAAAAAAAAAAAAAAAGAGCAATTATATAATATACAGTAAATTAATAATGGAAAAATAAACGAAGAACGACAACAGTCTTGTTCTTTAATGCGGATAATTCGTTATTGAATCAATGGTACCTATACGAATGAGTGTACCCACTTAACGACTAACCTAATAAACTTAATCGCGGCAGCTGTCGCGATTTAGACTAATGCAAAAAAAATTATATACAATAAGGTAAATTAATAATAATTAATAAACCATGCTTAAACATTTAAGTTAAAGATTCACAATAATCTCAGTTATTTCTATTGAAGAACTGAATAAATGCTAAACTATAATAATCTCTTAAAATAGTTAATGAATGCATTGCAATCACTTGTACAGTTTTGATTGCTGTTTTAAAACAACATTAAAAAAAAAAAAAAAAGAGCAGTTATATAATATACAGTAAGTTAATAATGGAAAAATAAACGAAGAACGACAATAGTCTTGTTCTTAAATGCGGATAATTTGTAATTGAATCAATTGCACCTATACAAATGGGTGTACCCACTTAACGATCTAACCTAAAAAACTTAATCGCGGCAGCTGTCGCGTTTACGGTTTGTGGAAGCAATGTGGAAGCACGCGTCGAGCGAAATGAAGTGAAATCGAATTGAAACTGGATTGAAACCGCATAGAGCAGGCTATAGCACTGAGAGGGGCCTCGTACGTCGGAAATCCACAGCATATTCCCTCAGTGAGGCCCAGTGATCATCTGTAGTTCAAAAAAAAAAAAATAATAATAATAATAATAATAAAAATAAATAAATAAATTCCGTACGAAGCGACTCACTTGTGATTGATTGCGTTGGAGACGTTGTTACATTTGCCTGGAATTCTGTAGCACCAGTATGGTCACGTGTTCGAAAGTAATGCGGTGCATGCGGAACGAGTACTGGTTACCCCAGAAGACGACGTGACACGTAGCGCAATAGTGCATCGCGGCGTCCGGTCGGCACGCCGCGCAACAGTTGGCCGCCGTCCTCCCGGGTTCGACGTGGCCGCACCGCAAACACGCGTTCAGGACGGGACGCTGACGAGAAGTGGCGTACCGGTGAAACCAGTCGAGGACGCGTCGCATGATGCGCGACAACGCGGGCAAGCCGCTCCACAATGTCCTTGACCGCCTCGGACAGCAATGGCCTCTGATCGCGTGGTCGGCGATCTGCGACTCGGTCGCGTACCCCATCGTCCCACACTGGTAGCACATGTACGAATACCACGTCGCACTACCGACGATCGCGTCCTGCGCGTAAAACGAGTGCTGTTCCGAGCCGATGTGCCAGTGCAGCCCGTCCATCGTGGACATGCGTAAGTCGCACAGCGTGCACGCGAACAGCCTGGGCCGCGGCGAGTTCCGCGATGCGTTTCCCATGCACTCGGTAACTCTATGGCGCTCGACGCCTAGTCTGGTCCAGAACAGCCGGTCGCAAAACGCGCAGCACCACACGTAAAACGGCTCGCCGTCTCGGCCCAAGTTCAACTGCAACATTTGGAAGAATGGGTTTGGGTTCGCGGCGGCCCACGCCGGTGTCGCCTGGTACTCGCGGACCGGCACGAGCGCGTACCGCTCGTCGGCCATCGGATACCCGCCGTAGTGGAACTGGCCGGGCGGAGTCGGCCACCAGTGCGCGGCATTGTTCGCGGCCGGGTGTTCGTTCGACGGCACGTGATAGTACTGCGACATGGCCATCGGTGGTCCGTGGGGTGGGCCATGATTGTAGCCCGGTGATTGATGGCCATTGTTTTGCGACGGACGACGATCGTAGAGAGGCGTATGGTTCGTTAAATTCTGCCCCGAAGCCGAGTCGAGTGCTGTTCCGGTGACCTGTACGAGTTCGACCAGTTCCACATCCAGCGACAAGTCAGGCAAGAATTCGAAGCGATGCGAAGCGGGCCAGTCGTTCGAATCCGGGTCCGGGTGTGCGGCGTCCAGCAACGAATCAGGCGCGATCTCGGTCGGGCGATGCAAAGTGGGCCAGCCATTCGGGTCCGGGTCCGGGACAGGCAACTGCAATTGGAATTGGTTCTGGTCCGTGGCCCACGCCGCCACCTGGTGGTACACGCCGACCGGCACGTGCGTATACTCCTCGTTGGTCATCGGATGCCAGCCGTAGTGGAACTGGATTAACGGCGTCGGTGGCGACCCGTCCACGATATTGTACGCGGCTTGGTTTTCAATTGGCGGCACGTGATGTTGCTGCGGCGAGATCGTCGTCAGTCCGTTATTAGGTGAGCGACGATTGTACACTGATGTGCGACGACGACGACTGTTAATGGGCATCCGGCGATTGTTGACCGATGATGAGCGACGATTGTAAGTCGGTGTTCTATCAGTCAAGTTCTGACCTGAAGCCGAGTCGAGCGGTACTCTTGGGTTCGGTGCGAGGTTGTCCTGCAGTTCTGCGTCCGGCGGCGAATCAGGCGTCGTGGTCTCGGCCAGGCCGTGCGAAGTGGGCCTGTTTTCCGAGTCCGGGTCCGGGTGTGCGGCGTTGGTTCGCCTATTTCTTCTTCGCCTTCTGTTCGTACGCTGACGTTTTTTCGGTGGATGGCACATGATGAGAATAATGCGTTGTACAAATAACAATATAAAGTTGACTGAAAACCTGTTACCACATAAACCAATGAATAATTACAAATGTGATACGGGCGACCGGTTAACATAATATACATATTTTAAAAACGTATAAAATAGATTATAAGCATCTCATAGAGCTAAATAATATACACATATACAATGTATATAATTATTCATTTCAACGCATCGAGCAATTAAATAATCTGATTAGGATTCGAATTTATTTAGTTTTGAAACAATGGGCTGTACGAGTAATATTTACTTGTTTACATTTACCCGCCTCTCGAGATCCGGTTAAAATTTAAAAATCAATAGAATTACACTAAATTGAAAAATTGTTTTTAAGAAGTAAAAAAGTCTAGTTCAAAAAGACATAAACAACAATGAATCAAATTTTTCTTAAGAAATATTTACTTAGTTAATTTAGTATATAATTTATAGAAATGATACCACTGTTGTAGTGAAAACCGTAATGAAGTTTTTAAATACCTAAAAAAATATTTTGTCGATTTTATTCTATACACCTACGTATAAAATACGTTCGATCAAATTTTTTGATCTGTGAGGTACTTAATATATAAATTAAATTATATTATTAAAATATAATATATATATAATAATAATTATAATATTTAAAGCTATAAAGCCCGGATATACATGTATTTAAAAAATAAAAATAGAAAAAAATATTAAATTTACTTCACCTTGAAATGTTTTTGAAAAAGTCTTTTATTTTTTGTAGCGTGAGCGACATTCGTCTTGATGTTTCGTTCGTGTAGATACTACTGACACAGGATCGTCAACCTGTTGTTAACTGCTAGGTACTGAGACTACTGAGAGCATATTATGACGAAGGGTTCCACGGTGGTGCACTCGGATCATCAGATTTGACTGCTACGTACAGGTAGTCAACATAGAAGGCACAAAAAATACCTTTGATCTGGCTTCCAAGGATACAATATTGAATTGGCTTCTTTGTGTGTGTGTGTGTGTGTGTGTGTGTGTGTGTTAGCGTTCCTGTGTTTGCGTGTGCATGTGCATGAGTGCGTGCGTGCACACTGTTCGCAGGCAAAACTGTTGGATTTCAGACCGTGCAGAGCGCGCACACACAAACAAAATCCCTATTAATCGACTCGTCACGTGTGTATCAGTGTGCGTACCTACGGAGGCCAACGGGATAAAACGTAAAACGATGAGTGTGCGTGCGTGCGTGTGCACGTGCATGTGTGTGTGTGTGTGTGTGTGTGTGTGTGTGTGTGTGTGTGTGGGTGGGTGTGGGTGTATAAAATAAAAAATATCTCAATAAAATTTAAAATTTAAAATCTCCTGCCCAGAGCTAAATTTTTACCAGGAATAATTTCAGACGAGCAATCAGCAACACTATATAGTGCACACATATATGTATACTAAAAGTCAAATTTTGGAAAAAAATACTTCCTCTTAAAATAACGTATTTCTTCCATTACTTTTAGCACAATTTTGATATGTCTTATGAACATAATGTCACTCACAAACGTTTGTCATCTGAGACAACCGAAGTATTATATTTTAAAATTTTAATGAATAATTATAATGACGAATGAGTATAGTAAATTATTTATAAGCAATAATTTTTGAAAATTGGGCATAATAGTTCTGGAGACGTATTTCCATGAAATTCCACGTTTTTGTGTGAAAGAGCACCGTTGCCACCAAATAATGTTATGTGCCGGTACGCCGCTACCTCTAAAAGTCGAGTTATTCAACCTGGCTCTGTTGTCACTCACGTAACGTAGTAAGTTCGCACTTTCAGACGTTGTAACGGAGGAAATAAAGGTTTAGGTGTGACGCGAATTAAAAATACACAGGAGAGTTAACTAAATACTATTTAATTATTGTGAGTCGATAATTACAATGAACGTACTAAAAAACGAAAACGTTTATATGTAAGACTGGTGTTTGAACGAGACTGGCTCCACTCTGCTAGTTGGTGTCAGTCATTCACGCGAACAAGCTTACTAGCTTACTCAGCATTTAGCCCCACGCTTATGTGCGTTTATTCCCAGTGAGTAAAATAATAATAATATAATACTAACATATAACGGGTCCAGGACATCTCGCCGCCACCGATTCGCCGCGGGACAACTCGCCGCCGACCTTCTCGCCTCCACCGTTTCATCGCCACCACCTCGCCACCACCGACTCGTCGCCGACCATCTCACTACCACCGACTCGCCACCGGACACTTCGCCGTCACAATCAGAAAATTTTAATACTTTAACCGTATAAACACACATTATGTTATACATAATAAACACCTTTTTTTTTTTAATTGTAATTCTTATTATTATGAGTTAGGTACTCAATTATAGATTTTAATCGGTTTGAATTCGATACATACAGTTTTGAGGTAATTACAGCATTTTGAAAATTTCGGAAATTTATATAATTGAGTACCTAATTCATAATAATAAGAATTACAATTAAAAAAAAAAAAGGTGTTTGTTATGTATTTTTTTATTATATGTATAACATAATGTGTGTTTATACTGTTAAAGTATTTAAATTTTCTAATTGTGGCGGCGGAGTGTCCGGTGGCGAGTCGGCGGCGGCAAAGTATTCGGCGGTGAGTCGGTGGCGGCGAGATGTCCGGGTCCGACATATAACATATCATATTCTAATGTAAGGGGTTCGTAACACAGCATACAACAAAGCAAATTCATAATTAATTTTAATAAACTTCGGTATGAGTCTCGAATGAGAGAAGCAATCCACTGTTTTCATAATGTAAGTGCTTATATACTCTCAATGTTTCATAGGTACTGCATACAATATGTTTACTAAGAAGAATTTTAAAACCATAAAAACTACTTTAAAAGGTTATTTGCCATACAAATACTTATTTGTAGCTAAAAGTACACATTATACTTCATAATAACGTTGTGTGTTAATGCGACTGAAGTGGAACAAATGAAACGACCCAAAGCCGTTTCATTGTAAAGAATCTATTGTTAATTTGATATATTTAATGGTTATGTATTCATTATGAAGAAATCGGACGAGAAGTATTTATGCTTCCCGAGTACCTTTTTAAAAACCGGTAATTTTCAGGTGTGTGTAGAATAAAATGGTATTTCATTTCTTTTGTTGGAGAATAAATGTCAATCTTGAAGGGACCGTATTGTGACTACGATATTCGAACCTATGTTTATCGTGTGTGGTATCTTCAAACATTCTTAGTATTGACTAGCGGTAGTGAAAAAATAATTATTATATTCATAGAAAAAAAGACAGACATATTTTAGCACTAGCTTTATTCTTTGTTCTAGGAGAGTAGGTATGTTGAATTTCAAAGAAACAATTGTATCACTTCGTCAATAAAACGATTCTGAACGGAGCTTCAAGTAATTATTAACAATAATTAATTATTAGTTTTATATTAAGTGTTTAATAGTTGTTAATATTTACATTCTATTCGAAATTCATTTATGAATAGGTCTAAATAACTCAAGGTGTATATCCGACTTCTCTATTTTTTACTAAAATACAGTATTACACGTAACATCATTGCATGAAACTTTCGACCATGTATAATCATTTTAATATAATCACAGTTTTAATGTCACACAGGTATTTAAATTCGAAGCAATATAGTACACGTTTTTACAAAATCATGATAAAATCAGTAAAATTTAAATCAACGGAAAATAACAAATACGTGAAAGAGAAAATCAGTAGGTATCTTGCCGGAAATCATTATTTTTTATAATAGGAACTAATGCGTTTCAATTTTATTATCTTGTAGGTGAATACACATGAATTTTGTATCCCTTATTGGATCTAGGGTGTGTCGACTATTTATTTATTGTCTCTTTAATCCCCATCGTTAGCAGACAAGGACATATTTCGATGTCACCATATGGTGTTCAATGAAAATGTATATCTCCAGCCGACCACCCATAATGACGAGATTTCTCTATAGGAACCTTTTTTTTCGGGTCCACATCACGTTCCCCGGGATCACTCATGTGGTTCTTTTGAACGCGAAAAACCTTATCCAGTATCCTTGATTCGATACGCATTATATTTTTTACTCAGCCATACAATATAGCGGAATTTCTGGCTTATTATTATTATTATTACACAGCATATTATTTTATATCCTAACATTATTTTGGAAATTTTCAATTATATTCATATATGTGGAGCAAAATAACAGTGATTTATTTATCAAATAAAAATATGTGTCTAGGTGAAAAAATCCAAAGACAAAAAATCTACTAACGATTTAGTCGACTTTATAATATACGTGAATGTAACTTTATTTAAGGTGACAAATAACGTCATAGATACAAAATGATACAATTAGTAATCTGGCCTAATCTGTAAATGTAATTATAAATTGGGATTTTTGGGTTTATAGATCAACTTTTTAATTATTAGTTTCAATTAAAGTAGATAAAATCATACATATATAAATACTAAATTTGTATAAAAAGCCTTTAAATATTTTTACTTAGATTTTTTAATCGGTTAAAATTAGACCCGGACATCACGCCGCCACCGTTCGTCGTTGGACAACTCGCCGCCGACCAATTCGTCGCCACCCGGCCACCGTTTCGCCGCCACCACCTCGTCGTCACCGGTTCGTCGCCGAACATCTCGCCCCACCGACTCGCCGCCGAATACTTCGCCATCATCGACTCGTCTCCGCACACTTCGCCGCCACAATCAGAAAATTTTAATACTTTAACAATATAAACACACATTATGTTCGACATAATAACAAATGAACATCTTTTTTTTTAATTGTAATTTTTATTATAATGAGGTAAGTACTGGTGAATCGGTGGCGGCAATAAAAATGAATAACTGTGGTGCGAAGTATGTCCGGCTTTTTTAAAGTTAAATATAATTGAAAACAATATTGTTGAGCTTTTTAATAACGATAATAATTCACTAGCTACATTAATGTACAGGTACTTTTAAAATAAAATCTGATCGCGCTAGTCGCACGTATGGGACTGCGCGATATATGGGGCGTCGGTCAAGTGTATCTCACTTACGTGGTTACGGCACCGATCAATTCACGGTCGGGACATTTATTTATGTTCACAAACCTTTTTGGTGGCACTTGCGGTCACTAATTTTTTATGTAGGTACATACCTTATTTCTATGTACTAAAATAAACTAACACTTTCCTTCACATTCTTACAGGTTTAGGACTGACAATAAATATTAATATAATATTATTGACTGGCGTGTTTTTATTTTTTTTTAGTTTTTGTTTTTCGAGAACCATATTAATTTATTTAAATTTATCACAAGCACAGTAAATCATTTTATATTTTGATAATCACAATGCATCGGAATATGTCACTAAGAAAAAAACTTTTTACACCACTTACACTTAATATACATATATTATATCATGCACTAAATAATTATTTACATTTTATCTTATTTTACTAATTATCAACAGTTTATAGGGATACGTGAAAAAAAAGCATTTTAAATCACTATATGCTAGAATTTTAAGACATTTCCTTAAGTCTTTGCTTTCAACGTACGTTAAAAAAATATTTATTCGATTATCGAGTTCCTTGCTATATTTTTTCCGTTTTTTTCTTCCTTCCATATTTAAAAAAAATTGTTCAAATAATATATCACTTCGTTCAGCTTCTCATTTAAGGCAATTTTACAGAACTGAAAAAGTGGATCATAGTTTATTAAACTCTCTGTTAAGTTTACTGTTCTAACCCTTTACTGTATTTTTAGTTCTGTCTCTTCTAGTGACAATTCCACATATCTTTGGTTTCTATTGCATTTTCTAGCCATTATTGTTCAACGAAATTATCATGAAGTATTTTTAATTTTTTTTATTATTAAGACTGCTTTCCATAATAATTAGCTTACCTTCGTCAATATCGGTATGAGGAATAAAAGCTAAAGCCGAACACATTCTAATATTAAGGCAAATTTCTTAATTATCTCGATTCTCATTTACCAGTCCTATATTCTACACTTTTCGCTATAGAGCTCGTTTGAAGTAACAATTACAGCCACTAAATTGAGTAGGTACTAGGAAAAAAATCTTTAATTACTTGAATAGTTTCAAAATCGATAGAAATTATGGTCGGATTAAAACTTAGAATATGTTCTTTTACAAGTTTAAATAATTTAGTATACTTACACTCTTGTGGTTTTATTCGGAAGTAATGTAAAAATCAATAGTATTTCATTAATTTCATTAGACCGACCTGACGTACTTCTTATATCTTTATTTATAGAATTTATTGGTAGGAATTGATTACTAAAACTTAATAAAATAAAGGTATATGGAAAATCGCAAGTGCCACCAAAACGGTTGTGACCGGTCACTGTGCAAACCCGCGTCCCGTTTCCTAAATCGTACTTTTTTAATAACCCGCGTCTGCAATAAGATCATTGATAATTTGTGTTTAGCCCGAGTGCGTCCGTAAAGTGATTACGGATAATATAAATTAATGGTAAATAATAAATACGATGTTAAATGTTATTTTGCACTGTACATAAAATTAAGTATTTATCCTTTATCATGTATTTTAATCCTTGGCGATCACTTACAGTATATACATATGTTTATATGTGTTTTTAAATTCATAATTTTCAAGAATAATTATTAAATAGACGTATCAGCTACTTTTCAGGAGGGCTAAAATTAATCGAAATTTCGTAAAACATATTACAAACATTTTATTGAAGCTTTAAATAAAAACGTTTTTACAGATTTTACAGATTTGCTCGTGGAACGAATGGCCATTTATAAAATAATTATTTATTACACTGTTCGTTTTCCTTGTCAAGCGTCTATTTGATTATAATACTTTCTCCATATTATTATGTTTAGGAATGTTGTACATCGAAAAAGGTGGTCTTCGTATTTATTTTCTATACCCCCCATTTATTGTCAAGACTTGTGTCGTGGGGCGGTGGTCAAATAGGGTCGAAGTGGTGTAGCGTTTTATACAAAAAAAATAAATAAATAATAAAAATATTATCTCTCAGTGGACATCAGACGCCGAACCGTCGGGCGTTGTAGCTGTTATAAATAACGCGAAGATACCTTCGACCCGTATTAATACAATATGTCGCCATCACATATTGTATTATTGTGTACAAGGTCGTTTTTGGGGCGGCGGCGCGCCGCAGTTTTACGGAAACCGGTTTACCGTGTTTACGCACATCCCTCGTGACGATTTCTCTTGTATTTCTTCGCATTCGAAAACCATAATAAAACTACCTATTATTACACGTTTGACATTTATATTTTTCGTTTACAATCAAAAATACTAATAAGCCAGCATATTGTAGAAAAAACCAAGCTTCTCTAGTACATTTTCGTGTGCTGTTGATAACCGCTTGAAAATACCACTGGCAGCTATTCTGCGCTTTAAAGGGTTAACTAGGAATGATTTGTCCAATAAAACAAATTTAAATTTCAAATTTACCTTGAATATGTCTTTTATGGAATATTAACTAGTGGGGTATTTAAAGGGGATAGAGATGAAAATCTTAACTCTGATCTGTATTATAATATTACAAACATAAATATTTCTACGAGTATAACCATATATTGTTAATTTTGTAATATACGCTGTATAATAATGAAGTACTTAAGTACTTCATGATTAAGTTTAACAACTTTTTACGGGCCACACAAAATTACTCCGAGGTCTCATGCTCTTAAATATTAATATGGAATATGGAAAACAAATTTCTTATAAAAATCGTATAATATATTCAATGGTAAAGTTTTATAGAATATTAAGTACTACATATTTCATAAATTAATGTGTTAGAGTAATGATGTCATTATACAATGGTTTTTTATTGTGAAAAAATATTGTTCTAACTTCTAAGTATGATATTTTATTCATCTAGAAAATTTTGTTAAGATGATAAAATTACTTATCTTAGATAATAGACACATTGAATAAATATTTTTTAATCTGTCTAGATTAGGTAAAAAATAATTTATTATTTATCTATATTAATTTATTTGATTATGCTTAACACTGTTATACATTGAGTCCGAATGTGCCCGGACAATATTATTTTAGAAAGATACGGTACACTTACATTTGATTATAAAAATAGAAATCGAAATTCGTACGAGTTAATGCTATGTACAAAGTGAAAACCATAACAATTAATGGATCACGTTTACTAAAACGAGAAGATAAAACGCTTTTATAATACAGGATGTGACGCGTTGTCGGGGGTAAAAGGGCGTTTTCCGCAGTTTCATAACCTTCCTTCCTCAACACACGTACAAACAAGAATTTTTGCGGACATTCCTCCCCTAAACTTATATATATATGATCTTTTATGTAATGCGTTATAAATATGAGATAAAAAGGTTCTTTTGTTTTATTCGTCCAAAATCCGAAGACTAATCAAAAAATAGAAAATAGACGAACAGCGAAGAAAAAACGTATCGTAGTAAATATGTATTACATTTATAAATTTCTGTATTTGCATTTGTGTATTGTTTTATAATGATCGTAATTTCAATTTTTATTCCGGGAAGACATTTTGTCCGATTTGGCGGATGGCGGGGTGGGGAACGTCCGATATATATATATATATCGAAGGAGGGACGGGGGTTCTAGATTCGTCTTCGATCACAGATAGCCGTAACCGGTGATCGATCTGACCGGGCATTCGCCGCCGCCGCCGCCGCCGTCGGAAGAGTACGTCATCGCCTCATTCACCGCGACCCTGTTGTCGATCGCCCAGAGCCGCTGCCGACCAACGCATCTGTTATCGTTGTCGTCGTCATCGTTGTCCGCGTCGTCCCCACCGTCCACGGACGACCAATCGCGGCGATGAGGTGGACGTCGGCGCTGCCGCGGCGGCCGGCGGTGCCGGTGGTGGTGATCATCGCCGTCATCGTCGCCGCCACCTCTGTGCTGGTGGTGGTGGTGGTGATGGTGGTGATGGCGGCGGTGATGCAGGTGCCGCTGATCGCCCATCGGCCGGGGGAACACGTCCGACTGCGTCTCCCAGCACGGCGCTTGCGCAGCGTCCGGCGGCGGCACTATGCCCAGCGGTAGACAGCTGCCGTACGGTATGTATCCTTCCTCAGCATGCGGCGTCTGCACGTACAGCCACTGTTGATCCTTGAAAACGGCGTTCACCACCATGCCGAGCGGCAACGCCACTTCCGTCTGATAATGGTCGTCCAGCTGTGTCTGGTACAACAGACACCCTGTACACAGCACCATGGGAATGTTGCCGGGATGCGCGATGGACGCCTGCAACGGCAATAAAGTATACCGATATAATAATAATAATAATAATATAATATACATATCCACGAAGTGGACGGAGGGAGGGGAGGAGGTATTTTTTTTATTTTATAAAGAAAGATTCTTCGAAGAAATGGAAAAAATATGGTTATAAAAACGATGATCGTAATCGTGTTATGATTGCACGCACGTATCTGAACAACTATTATGTAAACCGAAATGAAATATGCTTCTTTAACAAAATATTTATAGTTGTAAACCGTAAGATAACATTATCTAATATAATATAATATAATAATACATTATCTATACTGACAAACCGAAAGATTTTCCCCGCTGTACTTGTTGATTTGAAAAAAAAACCAAACGATTTAATTATTTTAAGAAGGACGTTGTATATTATTGTATATTTTCACACATTGTTTTAATTTGTACCTAAACGTATTATGTTACGGACATCACAGTAGTACATTTATGTCTGTTAAATAACCTATACAGCATTCTGTAAGACACATGAAAACACAGGATTATAGTTGATAAAATACAATAAGGATTTACTATCATTAAACTTGCATTATATAAATTAGAAACGTGTTGGGAAAAATAATAATCATTGCTCAATTGATTTTTGTAAATGTGCTTATTGTTTCGATGTGAAATTAAATGTAATAAATGTTCTAAAAAAAATTGTGCAATTGTAATAATTTATTAATTGATAATACAATTGTTAACTCTAATGTTATACTGATTTTATTTTATTTTTTGTTTATTACTTTTGATAGAAAATCGTCCAAATCGGTAATTCCGTAACCGTAAGTTTGCTTTGGTTCGCCATAATCTAATATATTAGAGTGCACGTGGGTTCTTCTCTTTCTCTGAACATGATTGTTGAGGTGCCTCCTCTCCTGGTATTCGGATGTCGTCGAACTAGCGTACGATTTTCTGATGAGAATGTTCTCGTTTTCTCTATAAAAATAAAAATGTAGTATTAACTATTTTAAATACAATATAATCGTAATGTAAATTTATAATCGTCGGAATTAATTGTAAAAAAAAACAAAGTTTTAATGAAAAAAATTATTTTAATTAAACGTATTTGCCAATAATTTAGATTTACATTTAGACCATCACAAGATGATTTACTAAATTCAAATTTACCAATTATTTTTTAATTAGTTAATCTTTGATAAACATTTGGGGTATAATTATGAAACATAATAAATCTAATGTAAGGGAAAATAAATTTAGCAAAAACAGTAAACATAATTTTATTAGTTTGTATACGGTTCAATACATCTAAAGTTGTTAGATTGAAAGTGGAGCGATAAATGTATTAATTGGTTTTACAGTTTTACTTTATGTATTTATGTTCTTTAACAATTTTTTGGGAAGTTAAGTTCAGCTCTCTGTATATCATAAATTTTTTTTACATGTTTATATGGAAACGTCACTTTTTAATATTCTCTATAATTTTTGTTAAGAAAATTTATTGAAAATTTAAACAACAACGGTAAAATATGCTATAAACTAGATTACCAAGAAATTAATTTTAGTTATTTAGTCGTATAATTGTCTTGTAGAAACTCAAATTTTTCACCGATTATCAGTAATAGCCTTATACAGATTTGATAACATTTTCGAAATCAAAACTTAAAACGCGAACCCTTTGCAATCAATCAAAGGAAAAATATCGAACATCTATGACAAAATATAAAATTATATTTGCGCCTATTAATTATGAAATGAACACAAATGACAAAAAAAAAATTTTGTACACAATATTTTTATTCACCTTTTATACCGATAATTTAATATGTTTTATAATTTAAAATTAAATATTCATACTACATCGAAACATTGATTATTTTTATATGACGACAATTTATATGAGCTTTATACCAGTGTCATATGGGTTATTTGTATTGAGACATTTATATTTTCTGGGCTTCGATTATCAACTACTTATATTTGAAAAATATAAAATTTTAATTGAAAGTTTTCCGAAACTTAAAATAATTAATAATTATGTGCCATGATAGGCGATTGGACGATATGTTATATAAAAACGTAACGCGTAAATATATTATTTTATGATATGTTAAATTTTCTTCAATGAATCCCGTAAAATAATAATTACGATTTTTTTAATGCGAATCTGATACTCACGTTTCGTTAGCCTTTTGGTTGACTTCTTGTTGAGAAGGATCTTTTTTGTGCAACACCCATGTCAATGTACCGTCGTTTTTCTTCGCTAGCGATGAACTTCGAAGTCCCATTAGGGAGGGACGTCTGTGGTCTTTTTAGCCACTATATATTTTTTTACATATATAATATATGTATTAAATTATTAATGGCGTAATTACGTTTTTACGTGCAAAGGAGAACATTTGGACGTACAAGAGGTGTACGAGTATTATTTGTAAAAGTCAGTAAATGTATGAGAAAAAAAGAACACACACAAGAACGCGACAGTAGAAACGTTTTAAACCCGAAACGGTTTCACTGGAAACGATAAAGCGATAATAGATTTACCGTCCGTTAGCTGCGGTAAAAGGTCTAATGATGCTGGTCCGGAGTGGACGCGCGCGTTTCGCACGTCTATGCAAATCTCGCGCGCGTATTATTATTCGCTGGCGAAAATTCCACGACGGATGATCGGACATGTCTCGCGGACCGAGAAAATCGCTCGACCGCGTCGAAAAAACGCCTCGTACCCGAAGTACGGTAACCTAACCTAACCGAAATACGGTCGGCGTCGCGATTATCACACTCGACGAACGTCGGGGAGGGGAGGTCACGTCCACTTTGGGTCACTGCCTAAGTGTTCACGGGTACCTTATGTAGTACATTATTATACCGCGAATTAAAATTCGAAAACGCTGCGGACGAGACACGGAGGCGAACCGACAACGAGGGACTTCAGAACTACGCCGAAAAACGGCCTAAAATTCATAGCCGACGCCGAGCATCTCGCGGACGCGTCCGACGAGAATCGTCTGGCCGCGGTTGCGGAGATTGCGAGCGGAGAGCTCGTCGTCTTTGGCCGACGGTAATTACGGACGGACTGGGTTTTTCGTCGTGCCGCGACTGCGTCCGACGGGTATTGCACGCGCGCGCGCGTGGCGCGACCGTAATAATAATCATAATATTATTATTATTTTTAATAGGTAAAAGAAAGAAAGAAGAAGAAGTAGAGAAAAAAAAAGCCGTTTCCCCGTCGCGTATTATTGATACGTGCGGCTTTAATTGTTTGGGGGCGTCTTTGGTCAGGCGCTCGCGCGCGCGCGCTCAACGACGACGTGCGTTGTCGGCTATATAATATTATCAATATACTCCTAGTACGGCCGCTGCAGAGGAACAAGAGGCGTGACTTGACCCGGGCTCTCCGACATTTATATATCCGACCGTGGGAACGCGTTATGGATGACCCCGCGAGTGCACCGCCACCGCCGCCGCCGTCGTCTAGCGTATACGTGTGTGCTGCGTTGTGTACACGCGCGGCCGTGACGTATCGGCTTAAACGAGAAACAAAACGGCTCTCGTCTCGCGGGACCGACGGGATAATAATAATATTATAGGTAATAATAATACGGCAATTTAATACTTCCTCCACCTCCGTACGTAGTTGTTTTTATATGTATAGGCGTTTGTTAATTATTATTAGATACAGGACGGACTCCATTCCGGGTAGTGGGTCCAGGGGGGGATGAGGGGAGGGACGAATCGGACGCACAAGCCGGGTGGTTTTCTCGCTGCACGTGTAGCTTGGCGATGCAACACGCGGCGCGTATCAGCCGTGTATATAACACAGCTCGAGTGATCCGAAATTGATCGTTATCTCGTTACGTTGTTTTATGTTGCTCAACGGGAGGACAATGACGGTGATATCCCCCTCCTCCACCCTCCCTCATGAACCATGCGAAGGCGTGTCTAAGGGATATCTTGTAATAATATTATACGAACGCTTTTGAGTCACTTCTCTAACCACCACCACCGAATCTCAGTTCCCCGATTGTCGACAGTGTTTACTCAAAAGCTGTTATAAAAGAAAAAGGAAAAGATAATTTTGAAAAAAAAAAAAAGAATATTATTCAACTCAACAGTGCAATAAATAATTGGCAATAATTGAATACAACATTGTATAATATTTGAAATTTTCACTTGTAAAAAATATCTAAAATCAAATTATTTTGAACTCTTCAATACATATTTATTTATGGGTTATTTTAATTACGGTTATGGGTCTCCAGGATTGCATGGCCCCGGGGTCGAGTCGAGAAAATTTCTGTGAAACAACGAAACGAAAAACTACCGGATTATCGGATAGTTGTTCGGAACGAAGATCTCGTGTGTGTAGACTGTGGACGATCCGGCGGGCGCGGTGTAGGAGTTTCTTGAGGAAAAAAAAATACTCGCGCTCAACAATATTGCGCGATATAATATTATCGCCTATTATTATAATACGCGTTTTGTGGCACGAGAAAACGTGCCGGACGTAAGTAATGATAATTACAACGTAGGTATATACACGTAGATATTCGCATCTTACGATACTGACGGCGGCGGACCCTCGTACTTCCACTCCCATTCCCACCCCTCCACTCCCCTCTCCGACACAATCGCGTGTTTGACGTTATACAGAGGTAGACCATATGCCTCTGCAAGTGTGTGTGTGTGTGTGTGTGTGTGTATACGTGTTATTTGTTTGGTATTTATTTCGTAAACGTGCGCGCGTTCACGCGTGCTCGAGTTTTGTCTGATCGTCTGACTAATATATAAAGTAGAAAAATTCGCAAAAAAAAAAAAAAAAAAAAAAGGAAAAAAGCGCGAAACGGTCTCTGTAATGCGTCCTATCTGTGACGACGGGTGGAGAGCGGAGAGAGATACGGAGGCGTTTCCTTCTCTGTCTCGTCCGTTCGGTAATTTGTTTCAAATCCATAAATATTCCGCGCCGTGACTTTTACAACCGATGCCCACGAAGATCATTGCGTCGGACGTCTGTCCGTCCGCGGAACTCATTGCGAGCTCGTCGCGTATACGGTATAAACCGGGGGGGGGGAGGTGTCCAACCCAAATAATCTTGCGGGCCACTTTGAAAATGCATTATAATATCGCGGGTCGCACGCAAAATTATATATGTGTTCCGTTTAGATTTTAACCCCTCCCCCACAAAAAAAAAAAAAAATTCAGTTAAAATTTTAAACTTTATAAATTATATTTATTAGTTTTATGATAAAAAAAAAACTCGTTTGTATTGTAATTAGTCTATAGTACTTTTATATCAGAATACTGTTATCTGCTGATTAGAGGTAACATTATTATAAATAAAATATACACGAAAACTGATTACATTGAAAATATTATGCACTAAAATAAACAAATAATGTAAAATCATGATGCATCTCGCGGGCCACAAAATTATCCAAGACGGCATGCGGGTTGGCCACCCCTGGTATAAACTATATTATGCTATAGTAATAATTACGGACTGTAGTGAATTGCGCCGGGTTACTTTTGGGTCTCCAAAATGTCAGTCGTAAATCGCACCGAATTATTTTGAATACCTGAAACATGTTTGGTAAATTGCGTTGAGTTACTTTTGGATTCAAGAAAGATCAGTGGTAAATCGCGCTGAAACGTATTGACCGCCTGCAATACGAGTGATAAATTACGCTAAAAATGCTATGTTATTTTCGGAACACTTTATTTTATTAATTTTAAAATGTTTTAGAGCTTATTTGCGTTAACCAAGAGACTACATGTAGAGATTGGTATTTTTTTAATCTCCCAAAAATATTTTAGGCATTTAGGTAAATAATTATACTTTACAGCAGGCTTTGCGTGAGTCTTGGCACTTGTGGTTAATGTTTATGCTCCTTGGCGTCGTCGCTTCGTTCCGCCCTATATACGTCCTTCGACTTACTGTGCAACGCGCATTATTACGTACAACATTTCGGTTTGATAATCGGTAATTATCGATAAGCTCTTGAGTAACCAAAGACGTGCTTTATTATATTATTTTTCATCACCTTTTTTCATCATCATTACGTTTTTTGAATCCAAAAGTAACACGGCACAATTTACTACTTGTGTGTTTCAGGTAGTCAAAACTGATCGGCATAATTTACCATAGTTCAGTAATTACAAATTAGTATTATATTTTAGTCGTGGTCATAAGCACACAATTTCATGTAGACGAGTACACGGGGGGGGGAATAGATTCCGTGGGTTTTTTCATGCACATTATTTATTTAAATATAATTTTAAAAAAGCCGGACGTACATCGCACGATGGGTGTACTTCGCACGACGGGTGGTATTCTCTTGACGGGCGTATTCAATTTTAAAGAAACGATAAATCATTTCTTCAGTAAAACGATTCTGAACGAAGGAAGTTAATAATATAAGAAA
>JAIPRM010002372.1:0-30875 GCA_025469315.1 Stegophylla sp. TES_Ste_2020 | reverse complement strand
AATTAAAGTAATACAAAGTTCGTCACAAATTAGTCAAGCAACACACACACTTTATAATTTCGTATTACACACATTGAATTTTGTATTACACACAGTGTGGCGTATTACACACAAAAATAGGCCCTGGGCCATAATATGACCGTGTTACGTTTTTTGTATGAATATGAACGATTCGAGTGAAAACCCAGTTGGGATTTTTTTTTCGGATCTAACAAAACCTACCTATTATTATTATTATTATTATTATTATAATCATATCTCCGGTTTCCATATTAATTGCGACCGCTCGCCAAGGCACAAGCCTGGTGGTAAAAAGATTATGGTCGTTCGCACACACACACACATCGCGGTATAGCGTTTTATACCGCGTGTGTTGTTATTTTATTACACCCAATACGACCGGCCCTCTCCTCCTACCGGGCTTTTATTACCTGTACGTATAACGGGGTGATACAGAACGCCACGCTTTACACTCGTTCCGATCCCCGTGTACCAATCGCGCGTTTCGTATTTCTGTGCACAATTCGAAAGTACTTCCGTTTTCATAAAAACAACGGTTGAATTTGAATTTATTCTCATCGAATTTAAATCGACCATACACGTTTAATACAGTTAATATACTACCTACAATGAATAATATTTATAGAATATAAAATATAATATAACAGCAGTTAATAATTAATAATCGAGAAATGAGGTTTGTTGCGGGGGGGAAGGGGAAAGAATTCTGTAGTTAACGATTTTAAGAAAATAATACGATTATTTATAGAAAAATTAAAATCAGTTTATTATATTAATTACAACAATAATTCAACTTGAACCATAATTACCAACTGTTCTGTTTTAGAGGTAATAATTAAATTTTTTTCATAAAATCCAAAGCTTGTAAACGAACTAACTAATTGATATCTAATTCCATTGCCAACTTAACGCCAACATTTATGGGGCGTCTTTTATTAAATTTTGTATTTTATTTAGGAATTAAAAATATATTTGTTTTTTTTCCTCTTGTACAGTAGTTGTGCTTAAATTTAATTTTTGTACTTTTGAAAAAAAAACATATTTTCAAAAAACTTGTCTTGCATACAATTGTTTCAAGTTGAATATATCACAATATCTCTATATAACAGAACCGTATTCGTCTTATAGTATTTTTTAAATGATATTTTTATTAAAGAGTTTAGTGGTTTCAAGTGAACTAAAATGTATATTGAAACCATCACGGCACCACCCCTAACTATTCGACTTTTTTTAGTTAACTATATTTTATCCGCACGATTTAACGTTTTTTGTTCACTTCGCGTTTTGAAAAATATGATCTTTTTTCTGAACGTTCTTTTTTTTAAAATTTTTTTTCAAATTGAAACAATTATTTCAGAGATACAAACAAATACGGCTGAAAGTAAACGACTAATAATGAGACAGTATAGTTTTACCTGCTTCTCCTCTCAGCCTCTCCAATCCTCGATTTTTATTCATATTTATCAGGCAATTGTCAAGTTTTATTTTTATTAAGTTATAGGTTTTGGTGCCATTCAAAAGAACCGTAAAACATAATAAAATCACGCGTTTGTTACGAATATGTTGTAGTGTTACTGTTGATTTGAAATTGTCATGAAAAAAAAAAAAAATAAACAAATAAATAAATAAAAAAAATCATGCTTTACACACGGTTTAAGACGAGGTGACTGTAAAAAATCACCCTGTACTTATATCGTTATTATTTTACCGTTATTGTTTGTGTTTATTTATTTTTTTTTTTTTTCTTTGGATAAACGGTCGACAAAAACGTTGTTTACAAGAGTCGAGTGGTGAAAAAACTTCCCGGCGATATTACATCATTATATTATACCGGTGTCTGTTGCGTACGAAAACTGTCCACACCGTGTCCATATTATTATGTACCGTGGTCACACATTGTTGTTCTTAAAACGGTAACGGGAAAAAACAACGCGGTAAAAAATTACGAGTAACGAATGGGTAAAAACCGACTGAAAAAATGCGTCATACGAGTCGAGGTGAGTACAATATGTCACAATACAAGAAGTCCCGGTTGCTCACAAAAAAAAAAAAAAAAAAGGAAAAAAGAAAAAAAAGCCAATTCGTTAGCCGCACGAGAGCCGTACCTAACAGCGGTCGAAGAACATTGCACTTAGCCTCGGTATGAAATAAACAAGTCGAAAACTCGAACGCGTTCTTTTAGATTCTGTGTGGACCGAAGAGCATAGTGTTTTTGCAACGATGTTTATTTCTTATTTTTTCATACGTACAAGTTTTCTTACAGAAATATTTGACCGAAAGTTTCGACCATCAATTTTTTGAATCGAGATATGCCTCTAGGTAGTACTTTATTCGAAATTTTCAATAGTTTTCTCAAAATTTGCGAAAAACTACCCTAAATTTGACGAAAACATCTATGAAAATTTTTTTTTTCTTTCTAATTACTTCAAATTTTATAAAAATTTGAACGTAGATAGAGAATAATATGACTATATGAGTAATGTTTTGTTGTAAAAACATTTTTATTGTCAATTTTTTTCTCATCAAATAAATTGTTTTTTCCTTTTCTCAGTTAACATTGAAATATAACACTGGGTGAGAAAAAAATTATTTTGTTATTAAATAAAAATTTTGTCTTGAATAAACTGAAGCTGCGCTCAGAATCGCCTTATTGTAGAAATGTTATAACGTTTCTTTAAAACACAATACCGAGAGTATCCCACCTGGGGAATGAATAATACCTATGGGCTATGGCGCGAATTATGTACGGTTTTCTTTTTATGTGTAAACTGTTTTTTTATAGAAATGACCAAAAGTTTCGACCCCCGACTTCTTGAATTACCACAATTTTACTCTTTCAAGTACTTTTGGGAGGTCATTTTTAAAAATTCTCAATAGTTCCTCCAAAATTCGGGAAAAGCTACCAAGAATTTGACAAATACGGTTTTAAAACTTTTTCTTTTTTACATAATTTTAACGTTTCTTTAAAATTCAAAACACCCATTAAGTCTCCCTTGTTGGGGGTGATAGGGATACCCCTCTCCCCCCGTAGATACGGATCTGATCTGAACTTAACGCTTCACGGGGAGTCGAGGGTCGTTATTTTCGAGCTCTTTTTTAAACATCATGACTAGGGTTCGGGACTTGTTGCATTTGCATATTCGTTATTAATGGCTGCAGAATAATCTAAATCAGATATACATTTATTTCAAGACATAATGGACTGAAAAAAAAAATCGTTCATATTTTTGTATATTTTGCCATTTTTTAGGAAAAATTCAAAATTTTAAAAATTTATAGCATATTTACGAATTTTTACGTTTTAAGCTTAATATATTTATTTTAAAAGTTATTATTGTTTTTTCTTTTACTGTTTTACTGTCTAATCATTGCATGTACTTAAAATGTAATATTTATATAAAAAAAAAAAAAAAAAAAAAAAAAAAATTGAGTTGCATACTTTGATGATTACTTTAGGTGCATATTTCGAACAATTTGTGTGCAATAAATTTTTGAACCCTTGTCATGACAACGTATAACCTACACCACCGCTGCCTACTAGGTGGTACTCGTGTTTTTTGCGATTTCGCACCCTGTGAAAAACGTTTTGAAACGACGGCACACTCGCCTCTCGTCCGGACGTGACGACAGACCGCTCGGGTCACTTAAACAGTAAATATCATAATATTGTGTTACACGCGATCTCGTCTCGCCACACTGTCGGTTTTTCCGCGCACACGTGCAACGCGTTATTATTGTTAAATATCGAATTGTCGTCGGACGATTCGGACCCTGCGCTGCTACCGCGAAGTCGTGTGAATCGTAGCGCCGCCGCGTAGTGCTCAAGGATCGACCGGTGCAGGTGTCCGGTTGTACGTTATGCGACTTCATTGTATTAATATCGTTATCACGTGTACCGCGAAAACATTATTATTATAAATAAATAATGTGTAGTGCCGGAGGTCTACTCGGTCGGAGAATTATTAGCGTCGGACGAGACCGTCATGTGGCGGTGTTCGATGTCGTTTCACACCTAATATTCGTAGCGTACACCACGACGAGGGACACATCGCGGATCCATTAGGGGGGTGGGGTAGGGGTAGGGGTAGGGGTAGGGCGATCTGGCGCCTGTACTTGGAACGTTCGGAGTGGCGAAATATTTGCACCGGTCGACCGGTGGCGTATTTACGACGTTTTTGTGAGTATACTCGAAAATATTATGTAATAGGTGAAACGAAAAAAACCCACGGGCGTACTTCACACCACCGGTACGTTCTTCATTCCTCGGTTGCGGGGATCGGGCCAGTGGCGCACCCAGACGGGAAGAGGGTTAAGGGGTTATAACCCCTCTTGAAATAATTTTGTTACTTATTGTTACACATTAATATAAATATATTATATTTTATATACTTATAATGTTGCCAGTAAGCTAATCTGTTTTCAGAATATTTTTAAAATTTTAAGTGCCTTTATACGTTGAGTTAAAATTTCTGTATTTTAATTATCTGGACGCTGTGGTATTCTCGCCTTAAATCCGCTTTATCACCCACCTCACCGATCTCGATTTTTTTTTATTTTGAATTTTTGATTTACAAAACAACGGTGTCAATCGATTTTTCTGGAAATCATTAACTTTGAAGTTGTGGTTATTCGGAGTTTGCTGATGTCGAAACATTGGATTTCTATTTCAATAAGCTTATTTTTAATTTTTTTCTTAAAAATTATTTTTTCCTTAAAACTATTAAGGTTAAAACCTTTATTGAAACCTGAATTTCTTATTTCTTAAAACCGGATGACATTGAATCAAAGTCAAAATCGTTTTAAATTAATATTAAATCGCACATTTTGTGGTGGTGACGATTATAATTTGCATTGATCACCGCGATTGCGACTGTTGTATGTAAATTAAAAATTTAAATAATAAAATGGTTTTAATTAATTAATTTATTTTATTATTATTATTATTTTTTTTTTTGATAGAACCGAATTTCTTAACATTTAAGGAAACAGGATTATTTACCACAATGAAATTTCACATCCACCGGTAAATTTCCGAGGATAAAGTGATCACGGCTACGCAGGAAACCACAATATTCTTAAATGTTTAAAAAACGGATTTTTTTCGATCCAAACCGGTACCTGTAAAATCAAAAAGGGTCCCGTGCCTATTATAATGGACTTATTTAGAAAACAGTATAATATGTTTTTATGCAGCAGCCGTCGTCAGCCCGAACTTAACAGACCGCGTTACTATAGTTGCTGAAAATGTCAGAAATGTTTTTGTTTAAAAAAAAATAAGTAGAAAACTAAAATCGCTTATACCCTTTTTTGTACCTCGTTAAATGTTATTATGTCAAAAAAAAAAAAAAAAAGAGTTTATTAAAAATGTCAAAATAATGTTTATTTTAAATGTAGAGAAAATACCTGCCTTGATTTTACTTTCATTACCAGTATTGTTTATTTCCGTAATCATAATATTTTATCCAGTGCCCATATTATCAATAGGTACACGAATGAAGTACTCATACTAATAGTTATTATAAATTATTCGAGTTTAGTAGTAAAACACTCGAAAATTCGACTTCTCTCTCAGCCACACAGACACACACGTCTGGTTTTCTGTTCACACACATACACACATACACTTGTGTTCGTGCGATCGATATTTTTGTACACGTCTCGTACGCACACGCCCGCTCAACCCCGAGACAACCGCAATATTATTACGTACAGACCGCGTCTCGGGGGTGTGTGATTCGACGATAAAATTGACCCGTTGAACCTTATAATTAATAACGATGATAATTAGATACCGCTGTAACTAATAACAATCACTCGATGTAATAATTAATAATAATAATAATAATATATAATATCTTTTATTCTCACAAGTATAACAATATTACAACTTTATATAAACAATAATATGATGTAAATAATATCGTGATTTTCAGTGGAAAAAAAATTAAATAAAAATAAATTTACAATAATAATAATAATAATAATAATAATAATAAAGATGAAATATAGTATAATAATAATTATAATATGCTATAATAAAATTCGAAACCACGAATTCGAAAACGCGGTTTTTCGATCGAACATAAACGTAAAACAAATACAACACGATGTACGTGTAAATTATATATTTAAACCCCTCCATAACGCTATAACCGAATCGCTTCGTGCCGAAAAGGGCTTCAGTTTTTACCTTAAAATGTTGAGAAATCAATTTTATTTTTTTTTTTTTACATGCATTTCATATTTAAGACGCTTGTTTATAAAAAACGGATCCACCTAAACGAGGACTATGCTGTTTTAGAACAGGATAGTTGCAGTGTTTAAGAAAAGTGTTAAAAAAACTCTGCAATAATCACGTTTTGATACCTAATTATTGAGAATTTTGAAAATTTCGAGTTTTGTGGCACGAAGCGATTCAATCACTCGTATAAAGATTATGACGCATATATATATACGACCGCGTACGAGATTTATTGGCCGTCGTCGTCGATTCCCAGCAGCGTTTTGATGCTGAAGTCGGTGAGGTTGACGTTTTGCTGCGGCGTTTCCGCCACGACGGACGCGGAAGCGGTGGACGAGCAGGCGGCCATCTGATTGGCCAGAGCCTGGTGACGTTGGTACTGATACCACTGGCACTGCGCGTTCTTCCGGTGACTGATCAGCGTGCGCATTTGACAGAACCCTTTGCCGCACGACTCGCACGAGAACGGCTTGTCCTTCATGTGCACGTACCTGTGGAGCACACACACACACGAAACGGACTCGTTAAAGATATTGTAATAATATTGTAATGAAATATGTCATTAACCCGCGCACGATAAATAATACGTTCTCTTAACGTTTTTTTATAAAACAGTGATTTTGGCTAAAAACGTCACTTACACCCCTCCCCCCTCATTACCGGCCGTTAGGGCTCAAAAATATCGAAAACCACGGTTCCACATCAAAAGAGGGAAATCAAAAAAAGCGAAAAATATATTATATGTAGGTATTAAAACGAAAAGAAATAATTCATATTATTATATGACCGAACACCAAATCTGATGTAGGGAATTTATTTTTGTCTCCGTACGTCTAGCTTTGTTGTTACCGGTAATTGTTACTAATAACGCCGAATATTAATAAACTTTGAAAAACAGTTATAAAAAAAAACAACCGAACATAATCATGTTTCTGATCAGTGACGACGTAGTATAATTTCGGGAGTGTAATTTTTCCTATGTTTAGTTATTTAAATTTACATACTATGTTCATTTATAACGTTAATTTAAATTTTTTAAGTTGAAAAAAAAAAATTATATTTTTTAATTTTGTTTTTACACTCGTGATATGAATTTCATATAATTTAAAGTGATTTTAATTCAATTCAATATATTTTCGTTCTCTTTTTGCGTTCGCCCTTTTGACGGGATACCAAATACCCAAAGAGATGAACATCCTCACTCACTTGTGGTCTCTGAGGTGGTCCTGTCGCCGGAACGCCTTGCCGCACACGTCGCACGGGTACGGCCGCTCGTCCGTGTGCGTCCGCACGTGTATGAGCAGGTTGTACGACTTGCTGAACTCGCGGTCGCAGTACGTGCAAATGTACCGCTTCTTCGGTTTGCCGCCCGGCGTGGTGGCCGTCGCGTTGCACGCGGCCGCCGTGCACACGACCGACGACGGGCCGGTGGCCGCCGCGGCCACCATCATCTGCCGTCGCACGTTGCTGGACAGGGCCATGGCCCGCACGTAGCTCTCCATCTGGCCCACCGGGCCGCCGCGGCCGGAGAACGCGCCGGGATGCGGCCGGAACCGGGCCCACACCGCGTCCACGTACATCGACGACGGGAAACGGTCGAACAGACCGCCGGCGCCGCCTATGCCACCGAGTCGAGCGGCGAATTTCAACGAATCCCCTCCGGCGGCCATCATCTGTGGAATAACAAAAAAAATTGTTGTTTTAAAAAAAATAACGATTTTGGGTTGATTTACACGCGTTAAAAAAACACATTTATAAATTATAACAATTATGAAGGTGTTTGATGTTTTGAAAATTCACTTTTGCCAATGCGCTAGTAGTAGGCAGGGTCCAGGTGTTTATGTGTAGAAAATTTGTTTTTTTATACACAAGTTATTAATGTTGGCCGATAACGAATCACTGAGTCAAGTCAGAAATAAAAAAACAAGTTCCTTAACGAGTTTTTTTTTTTTGTATAAGTTACTCCCGAAAGTTACCTTTGTTTCCACAATATGAAGTGGCTTATCAGTTTTCGTTTGATATATAAAAATCGTTAATGCCTACCTTACTCGAGTTTCGACATTTTAAAAAATACCTTCATAGTCGTTATACGAAATCTGTACTTTTCCTACACAGTTTTGGAATTCTATAGAATATATTTTGTATTTTACCAAAGGTTCGAATTGTATTTTGACATGGATTGTATCAAAAAAAGTAACTTATTTCTAACATAGTCAAGTTACTTTTTTTCTAGTTAATTTGAACTAATTATAAAAAATATAAATAACTTTTAACTTTAAACTTAACTGACATATGTTGAGAGTGACTTAACGAGTTAAAAAAAAAAAGCGACTTGCCCAGCGTTGCATAATACACAATAAACTTGTACCCACGTAACTGATAAATAATACTAATGTATCTACTCACTAAAAAAATTCGATTTACACATGTATGCCCAGCTTTCATTGGTATCATATTTCATTTTTCACCTTTAAATATTTTTTATTGTAAAATAATTTTCAGAAATCGAAAGCCAATGATTGCAATATTATTTTATACATTAAATATAAAAATAAATGTAAATTGTTGTGTTCTTATCTTAAATTCATTTTTAATTCTTAGTCGAAAAACTAGGGTGTATACACACGGGTATTATACGTTATATTAATCGACGTAATTGGTACTATCAAAACATAAATGCAGTGACTAAAACAATGTCGATTTTGAGTTACACATATTTTCCTATGATAAAAAAGTCGTTTTTGACGATGCACTAGTTCGTTTTAATGTAAATACAATGTTAACACTGTTAAACTAGATAATACGATAATGTGTCGTATTGCAATTGACATACTGAAAAATCTTTAAACCCGATTATTTCAAAAATAAGTGTTTTGAGTTACTACACTAAAATTCTAACGACGGTACGGTTATTATACATACCCTTTAGTTTGTAAATCGTGTAGTTTACATGGATTTAAAACTTTTATCCTAAAGTTGAAGTTTGCCAGTATTTCATTGCGTTCTCATTACAGTTATTATTTATTGTTTCGTTCGCTTTTCTCAAGATCTACCCAGTAGTACCTAGTGTTGCCGGCCGTTTGCGCCCACTGCTCGTAAGAAAACCGAGGCATTGATCGTTTTAACAGTTTATTATGACTTTATACAGATTGAATTGGGCTAATGTTATAGCGTTCGTGTTGTAAATATATATATATATAATTTATTACGTTTTGAGGTACGACGGGCGCCCGGCTACCTGCAGCCGGTATTACGCCGCAAAGTGGAATACGCGTTATGTAATGACGGCTGATGAAAGGTTTGGAAAAGACCGGGAGGAGTCGTCCGAGGGTTTTTTTTTTTTTGTTTTTTAATACCTTGCGCCAACGTTTAACGGCGGCGGCGGCGGCAAAAAAACAATACAAAACGTATACATACAAATTATCCATTACATAGGGTGGTTTTCGGGTCAAGTTTAATACAACATATTATATTTATTACGATAACCGGGTGTATGCGTGGCTGTATTCGAGGCGGGTAACTGTGAATTTCACGTCCCGTAATACCTGTGCGCGGGTATTAATATACGATATAATTTCACGTGGAGTGTCCGTTACCACGGTCTGCATCACGGGAAATCGCACAAAACGTATATTTACTCGGAGATTCGATTATTATTATTATTATTTTAATATCGGGTACCTGTGCTGTGGTGGAAAACTGAAATTGTCGATAAACGGACGGTTATCCGTACAATATTAATATAATGTATACCATTACGGTTCACAAAACGATCGGTGCGTACAGTGGCGGTTGTACAAGACGTCCATGGAGAGGTCGGTGATTAGAAGTAGACGGCAAAGAAGCTATTTAATAATTTGTATTTTAAACTACCCGTTTAGTTAATGGTTACTAAACAAATTATATAAATAACAATATAAATGATTAATAATTATTATTGTATTGAATTGTTATTACTGCTTGAATTGTAATTTTTCTCCAATGTAAATAGTAAATTGTCTATTTATAACTTATAATACTTTCGAAATGTTGAAAAACCCCGTCGTGCTTAATCAACAGTAATCGACGGCGAACAAACAAAACTCAACATTTATTGAATATTTCGAAATACTGATTTTAAACATGAAATTAGAGCTTTTAACTCATTATTTGGAATATTTTTCCATAAAAATGTAGCATTATTTTTTCATATAATATATTGTACTAATAGTATTATTACGGTATCATAACAAATTTGTTTCAATTGTCTACTGGACATAAAAAGTTGAAAAAAAAAACATATTTATTTTTAGAATCACATTTCCTATAATATTTAGTACATTTTAAAATTTTTTCCTTGTTTTAATATTATTATACAAGATGAAATTTAAATGTATAATATATCTTAACAAGATTTGAATCATCAGAAAAACATTTTTTGATTCAAATCCAATAGAACTACTTTTACAGTATTATTAACTTGTGTATGTTATTCGATCAACCAACTCGTACAGTCTTGTTTTATTTAATCAGAGATATAGGTACTAGATTTATAAAAATCCTAAGGGAGGGGGCAATCCACCTGTCACCCAACAGCCACTGCATGCCAATCAAATTATAGAGTGACTTAAAGTACGGTTCCTTTAATGCATTTTTGAGTTTTTAAATATGATGATCAAATAGCAATCGGTGTATGCGTTGCGTCGCACTCAATACAATATTTATATCGTTTATAAGAACAATTTTTAAAGTTTTAAAATTAATTACAAAATAAAACATACATTATGTACCTTTTATCGACCGGACTTTATGTCCTTTACGTGGTACAACAATTAAAGTTGTTTCTAATAGATATAAAAAGTTTGCAGTTATATACTATTAACGACAACATACCTTCTATACGAACAACAATTGGGGTACAAATAAGTATGAAATATTTTTTTCACACAATAAAAGTATAGTTATTTGTATTAGAATTCGGTTTCCAGCTTTGTTCATATTTTTTTTTAAATATAAAAATTGATTTTTGCGCTCATATATTTTATTAAAGTAAAGATAAAGGTATTTGGAGTGTTCCAAAGTTTATGATGCATAAAAATGACAACTACTAACGAAGAAAAAGTTCCGAGTACCTCATATATTTATTATAACATTAATAAAATGTTAAATAAACACGTATGAAACATTCAATAATTATCATCGTCTGTGCCATCGCGTATTCCATTTTGTGTTTTTCGTATTATTATTTCATACACATCATACTCGTCATTAAACGAATCACAGCCGCCCAGTGGTGCTCACGGAGTGTGTATTAAAAAAAAATTCCAATGACTGCTTTTTTATTGTCACGACGGAGGACGGACGGACGGCGCAAAGACTCGAAAGTGCGTTTTAAAAACGCCGACAATACGCCTTAGAGTCGGTAATTAAACGCAGAATTAACATATTTTTATTACTACTCGTGCGCTATATCGAGACGTAAATATAAATATATATTATGTATACGTTTAAATTCTTAATGAGTGTTAATTATCATATTATTTCCATTTAGATTACACGGATACGACCGCGGCGGACGTCTTATAATATAAGCGTATAGTGTTCGCGTCGATTAGCATAATACAACACAATGATAATAATAGTAATAGTAGTTATAATGTCGCGGTAGGCGTGAGTCGTATGGAAAACCGTGTCAGAAACGTAGTAAGAGTTGACGATTTGACATTAACAAATTGTGTGAGTTTTTTTTTATAAATTATCATTGGCTGTAATAGAATAGTTATAAAAAATTTTTGTTGGGCTATAATTTAAATTCGTTCGATATAGTTCCCTTTAATATTTGTATTGATTTCGGGTAATTGTTAAAAATGAACCGGAGGGGGGGACTAAGCCTCCCTAAACCACATATAAAATTCGCGAGAATGAAAATATAAATAAATTTAAAAAAAATAAAAAAAATTGTTATAGTTTACCTCCATTTTGTCCGGTGGTTAGCTTTGAAAACAGTTCACAAAGATTTAATTGACTGCCGTGCAAGAACGGGCGAGCACTAGAACGATAGAACTGTTTTAATATTGATTACTGATTTCGACGGGGCGATCGACGGTGGTCGGCTGAGGGATTTGCGATCGACGACGGGATCGATGGTTGACGGTGGTCCGTTGTCGGGCGACTGACGCGATATGATCGGCTACGCCACCGTGGGCCGCCGTCACCGCCGCCGCCGCCGCCGCCGCCGATAAGGGTAGGAAGCGGTGGCGAGGGTGGGTTCTGTCGACGCGCCGTTCCCATTGGCTACGAGCGGTGGCGGCGTTAAGACCCGTGAAATCCCCGCACGCCTACGCGCCCGCGAGGGGGTGCAGTGCGCGCTCGAGGGGAGGAAGAAGATAAAAAGAACAATAATAAAATAAAAATCGCTTCCCTACGCTGCGGCGGCGGCGGCGGGTTTTCATCTATTATTATTCGCCTCACACGTCGTGTCAGGCGTGTTTAGTGTGTGTGTGAGAAACGAGATCACCGAATTTTATATTACATATAGTGGTAGCAGTATAATAATTATTATAGAGTATAAGATAATATGTACAGGGTGATTCAAATAATAGTATTCCAGCTGTGTTTTATCGCATAAATATTGAAAATACTAGTAAAACGTACCTATATAGGTAATACGAATGTTCCTCTGTTTAAGAAGACCTAAAATTATAATATTATGCAAATCTCATAGTTTTAACTACTCTTAAAGGGGGGGGGGAGAAAAATATCTAATGGGAACACTTATTTATTTTGTTTTTTTTGCCGACATACTTAGAAGGATTTTTTTTTTTTTTTTAGCGATCGAAAAACATCAATTGATACAATCGCACAAGGCCTGGCATATAAACAGACGCATAACTTGAGCTTGAGATATGCACGTTTTCCGAGAGATTTCTAAAAACTTTAAATCGCTCTCAAACCCGCGGTCTTGCAACAATTATTAATGTTTTTCAACCACTCAAATTTCGCTAAAAAATTATACTTTTATACATATATATATATATATAGGGGTAGTGATTCTCAACCGGGGTGACATAAATCCAGTGTAGGGGTGTCGCTAAGTAATCACAAAATTTGTTTCACTCAATTTGTATAATTCCAAAAATGTATTGCATGTTTTAGAAATTTTTGATTTTTGGGGCATATATTACTACGTTGACGTAATATTTATGGTTTTCGGGTTATATTTCGGTAATTCATTAAAAAATAAACTTTTTGATAAGATAATAAGTATGTGTTCAACAAGATAAAAAAAAACATGTATCTTATTTTTAATTAAACTAACTATATAATTGCCTTTCAAGAGACGGCTGCGGTCGACTACCAAATTATTATTAGAAAAACGGTTTCATTGCTTATTGAAACAATATTACACTTTACAATTTTTAATTTCTATAAACTTGAGTTCAAATTTTTTTCCATCATATACCAAACCAAACCTAACCTAACCTAACTTTATAATTTGACACTGTATTCAAACATAATGTTTTGTATGAATTTACATTAGAAGGAGTGAAAATATCTATTAGGACACAGTTAAATATTTTTTGGTACATAAACGCGTATTTTCAAAGCACATTTTATGATTATCTTGGAGAATTAAGATCCAAGCCACACTGATTGGTTTTACGGTAGGGTGACGTTAGTGAAGTAATATTGCGGTCAAGTGTGCAGCGAATCGATAAAGGTCAAGAACCGCTGTTTGTAAGGGTAGTTGAAATATTTTTTCGTTTTACATTTCTCCCGAAACACTAAAACGAAACACTCGTATCGTACGAGGTTCCGGTGACACGACGATGATGTTTGCAATCGCCCTGTACGCGCCTGTAAAAACGCGACGTGTGCGTGTGCGTCGACACACGGTCTTTTTTTTCCAGGCGGTTCAATAACGATACGGTTTTACGCCTCCGCGCGCGCGATTGTTTGTGTCATCTCCGTGTCCGCGACCCGTCGGAGCCCGTAATTAAAAAAAAAAAAAAAAAAAAAAAAAAAAAAAACAACTGCCCGAGGCCGTTATTAAAGTACGCGCGCGCGTAATATTAATACTCGTATAATGTATTATAATATTATTATTATTATTATTATTATTATTGTGTTGCGGAGGACCGGAGAAGAGACTGTGGAAAAAAAAAAAAAAACCACTTCACAATGGCGCGTACAAACAAACGATACGAGACGATTTCGTACGACGTGCGGGGGAAACAATGGAAAATCGGTGTGTGCCTACGTGCCGAGCGTTTTTTTGTTTTTTTTTTTGTTTTTTTTTTTTTACCGGTATATAACTATTGTCGTACGCGTCGTATTGTTGTCGTGTTACACACGCCGCGGTCCAAAGTGGCGACGATTATTTTCGACGACGACGGCCATCATCCTTTCTTGCTTCGAGCTCTTCGGAGACACGACAGACTCGGCACGCGCGCTCGCAAACGTACTCGTTATTATTCTAATAATAATAACAATAATAATAATAATAATAATAATAATAATATTATGTACGCGCGTGGCTCGTGTTTTTCCAACGTAAAACATACTAATGACCGTTTATTACAACGTGTAAATACGATATATCCGAACAATAATAAAAGTAAAATTTTTTTTTTTTTTTTTAACGTCTATAGGCGCCGCGGATAGTCTCGGGACAACAAAGGGATGCTGCATTATACAAAATTATACGTTTCGTCGTTACTATTATTATTATCGAGGTTGTGGCTTTAAAATTTGTACAAATATGCGCTATAAATACGGCCATAAAAATATCACTAAAAATTTTCAGTAAAAACAACGAAATATGCAAAAATACGTAAAATTAATAAAATGTATTAATTTTTAGATCACTTATATGAGTTACAGATTATTGGTTTCACATATTCCGCGTATAGTTAGTATCGAAATTTTAAAATTTTTAGTCATTTAGTCTTTCCCGCGGGAGAAATCAGACCTCGAAACTACTAAGAGTGCAGTCGCTCGGACGCTCAAAATCTCGCGTTCTCTTGGTGGTTTGGGTATATATATCTATTATATATATATATTAAATTTGAAAATTAAACGCGTTTATTACATTTCGCCGATTTTGGTCGAAAACCAGTTAAAATACGTAACAAAAAAAGCACTATAAACAAAATAATCGTAAAGTAAGCAAAAATATGCAAAATAAAATTTAAAATTCGAATGCTCTAAATCATGAAACGAATTTTTAGCTGACTCTGCTAATTTTTTTTTGAAGATATTTATGAAAAATATACAAATTTAACGTAATGTGACCGCGATTCCCTCACTTTCCCCTACTAATTCGCACAAGTAAGTACTGGCAGTACAATACGGTTCATACGTACCTTGTTCGGTCGTCTATTGGCGAATTCGAACGAGACGTCGTTATACCAACGAATTATTGCAATCGCGCCGTCGGTAATTAAACTTTATTGCACGTAATTATTATTATTGCAATAGCGAATCATCGCGAAAAATCCCAATGGCCGTTCGTCCTGCAAAACAATACACTGTGTCGTCAATTAATATTATTTTCGCACCCAGTCGACGTGCAACCGAAAACTCGAATATTTTATTATCGTAAGTACACTGCGAATGAGCTCGACGGATAATATTATTAATTTTCGTGTTTGTCACGACGGGTGTCCTCGGAACGGAGGAGGGGTTGTTCTAAATGATGACGTCATAAGACGGAAACCGTATCACAGGGTCCGCTCATTGGTGATTCCCTCTTATAATTATAATGTAATAACTCGTGTGCAAATACACGACACAAAAAAAAAAAAACTCATAATATTACATAGTATTATAACAGACAATGTGTGTAAGTAAAACATTTTTCCACTTATCACCGACTTTCTCTCCCATATTAATGACATAATCGCGCGTAGCGTTCCTATTATTATTTCCTATTATAGTCATTGTCATTTCATTTTTTTTTCGACACTAAACTTTGACACAAACGGTCGAAAACGCGAAATTTCCAAATGTCGCTTATGTAATTCCGTAAGTGAACGGCTGTCTAGCGATGACCAGCCACCGGTGTGTAAGTGTAATAATATTGTAGTAGGTGAACTCTGCGGATTTATCATTATTATTATTATCATCGCTCTAATATTTCATTCGAGTCTCGCAAAGTGCGAACACATATAAGAGGTGCGTTAAATTATACGTAATAATAACTACATTATACATTGTTGTTGTGTGTAAGTACTATTAAGATAATCGTTTCTTTCTGTTTTTTTTCTTTTTTGTCTTTAGAGGTTACTCAATGCAACGCGGTCGGTTGTTTCCGCGTGCAATAACAATATTGTATTCTCTTCGATAAAAGGTGTAATGACGTGTAGCAGCCGCAGGACGTATAGAGAATATAGCTGCTGATATTATATTATATTATACTGTCGGGGCGTTCGCAATCAGTAGCGTAAGTTAGACGTCTGTTCTGGCGGTGGGTTTGGGGAAGAGAATAAACCTTTTTCGTAGACATAAACGTTAAACTATTGGTGTGAGAAAAAAAAAACACCCGATCAGAACTATTCAATGGAAATAATAGGTTTCATTAAAACTCATTTTTGTCGTTTCTATTTTTATAAAACTTAACCCACTAATATAAAGTGAAATAAATTGTTTACCTGATTCGATAAATACAAAATTGTGCTAGGATAAAAATGTTTCAAACAACGAGATATTTACAATATTTTCACAACGGTTTTCAGCAAAACAGTTTTCAGTAAAATATATTTTGCCGTTTTAACTTTGATTTTTGGAACGTTTTCATAACGATCAGAAAACAAAATTATTTGACAAATAACTTGTTTTGGGAACCGAAATGAAAACATTTCTGATGTTTAGAGATGCTGGATGAATTTCACTCCCCTCAAAAAAAGAGAAAATAATAAAACACTAGGTACCATTGCACATTTTTCGTTTCGCTCTGAATTTAAATTAGACTTTAGGAAGATACGTTCGCCTCATACCCTCCACTCCATAGTTACACCCCTAGTCACGTTAAAATCACGAATCATCATACCCCCTGTCCTCATGCATATGCCGCATCCATTAATTGTGTTCCTTAAATTTTAAAATTATATTTTGTTTGTACGCAAAAAAGAAATCGAAATGCGTATTTATTTCAAATTATGTAGCTTAAAATTCTGCATGTTCTTGTGATGAATTTGAATCGGTATTGCTAAACTAACCTTTTTAATAATTTTCAAAATACCGTCACCCTAATTTACAAATCAAAAATATTATCTACTTCTCGTGATTTGAATCCTGTATACTTTTGAGTATGAGCAGTTTTGTCTAGAAGTATTCCTACTATACAAAGCATAATAATAATTAGAATACAGTCATCGCGAGCCTAATGGCTTTTCACAGAGGCCTATAATAAAAATAAAAAATATGTAATCTGCGAGCGCACAGAATTTATTGGTAATACAAATCGTAACAGAGTAAACACAATTATAATTTATAAATGTCAATATTACGTCAAAAAATTCGTTAGTCATAATTATTTTAACATACGAACCGTATTACAGACCATAATGATAAATGACACTAAAGACATTTAAATAATAATTATTATTATACTAACGATCCATACAGATTACGTCAAGAGTCAATATTTTAATCGTCGTGTTATATATTTTACTCACTACCGAAATAATTTTATTTTATTAATTTTACTTACTATGGGGCCGCAATATTGGATTCTCGTAAAACGGGATTAATACGAAACGCGACGGTTTACAAATAATGTAATAATTCAAAGATAATATCGATGATTAGTGTATTATAATATTATAATAACGTGTCGTTTCATAGCCAATTATTTGTCACTCGAACGTTTATTGCATTGTCTAGTAGCAGCAATACACTATCTATACGAGTAGTTTTCAATATAATGAATTCTCATTAGATAGCTTCGTACTACAATATTCATCATATGTTTTGGATCAATCTCGTTTGCCTCACCGATAACGGTAGCAGACAACAGTACTGTTACTGGTTATTGTTAGTGTTTTTTTTTTTTTTTTACAGTGACAAAATGTGACCAGTGATTTTTTAAATACTGAAAAATGTGATCAATACAGTTATTTATTTTTTTAAATAAGCGGAAAAACGGTATTAGTCGTATCACATCCAATCATGCACTACGTATAATAAATAATCCATTCGTATTTTTTTTTTTTTTTCATTCCAATTGTTTATTTAATTTCGTATTTTAGTGTCAATAATTCAATCAAACAAATAATGACTAAAATCATTTGTATATAAACACACTTGCTTTATTTAAATTGGACTGAATAATCGCTTTTTATGGTTATTTATCATATCAACAGCCAACAGGACAGGTGTAGATGAAAAGACAATCTACAGTTACATTTGTTTGGAGGTTTAGACAATATAACGATTTTTATTTTTGCACATGGTGATTTTAATTCACAGGTTCATGTTGAACTACACTTTATATAATTATACCGTAAATAATATAATATTAGATCACATCAATGGGGGTAGAATTATTGTTTGAACAAATTCACTTTCAATTTTAAAACAGTCTCATCGAGTCTGCAGCAACAAGCCAAATTATGTTCCAAGATTGATAATATGTTAGTAATTATTATTTTGGTAACAATTTTTTCATTCCACAAACAGTGACCAAAATTCAAAAACGAGTAACCCAAAGTCATGAGTGAAATACCTCAAATAAAAAGCGAAAACGTGACCATATAGGATTTTTCTTTTAAAATACTACTAAAAGTTATTTTTTTAGTGAATAAAGAGACTCGTACTAGCAGCAGTCCTGCAGCAGCAGTGATATTGTCAAACGTACACACTAGAATTAAAATCATTAGACATGATGTGACGTGACATGACGAGCCGACGATAACGTGTGCAAATCGTTTTGCTCGTAATTCGATATCACAGTCAACCGTCGGCAGTTCGGTTAGCAATAATAATTAGAATATTGTTTTGTTTTATCTACATATATAAATATATTATGCGTACACAAATAGGTGCAGCGTTCGTTCTCTGTGCACGTCGACGCCGGTCACAATACGTTTAAATTATTAATTTTTCAAATTACATTCGTATAAACGCGCATATTATCATTGTCTGCGAATGCGATTTAGGCAGATAAAAGTGTACGCGGTCCGACGCGAATGTCAATGAACTCGCGATAAGCGCGAGTAATACGAATATTATGCGGTCGGCTTTCGTATAATTATTATTAATCCTAATTAATGCGTTTACGATTACTGATGATTATCCACTATAGGAAGAAAATATTCGATTATCGCTCGGGTAAACCGGCGGCGTGTTACCCCCGACCAGGGGGTGTAGGGCGGGCGTTCAGACTTTTCACGGGAGGCGTGCGTCTGAGCATCGATAATAATATAAAAAAATATTATATTTAAATATAGATTTAATTAATTATTTTTTTTTTGTCTCTACTAAACATTCGGCGACTGCTAGATTCATGTATATAGAAGCAAGTAAAAAAAAGCAAATTGATAAAAAAGCAAAAAAAATATATATTTTAAGGTGTCTATTTAAAGAAATAACCATTAGGTATGGTAAAAAAATATTTATTTGTTATATTTTTGTTTTCTATTACAGTTTTTAATATATATTTTTACAATTATTACCGTAATATTAAATAAATATAAAATAGTTATCTAATAATAAACATTACAATATTACAATATACAAAGATTGTCACTTCGATCGCTGTCGGCGTTCGGTCACATTCATACGGCGGCGTCACAGTTTTCGGACATCAAAATACCGTCTGCGAACCGTTCAAACATTTCGGAAGTTTTAAAACGACCTGTAAACGTTCCAAAACGCATCTTTTATCATAAATACATATCGATGAGTGATCTTACTCTGTGTAAATTATTTATTCTGTGTGATTTTACTCTGTGTTTTTTTTTTTTTTTTTTTTTTTTTTTTTATTACACCAATAAAACGCATATTAAACGCTCGTTCCGATCGTTTCTCGCGTTGCGATTCTATCTCTCGGGTGTCCGGTCAAAAATGAGCAGTATTAATAATTATCTTATAAAGTTATGCGATCTGACCTCGAGTCGAGTTCCGTGTGGTCGCTGGCGCGATCCGCATATTATTATTATTATTATTATTGATTTCGGCGAAACGAGTTTTATTTTATTTTTTTATTTTTTACTCATCAAATTATAATAATTCATTCGCGTGTGATAGAAAAAAGTTAAGGTCACGTTTGTACTTGTTCGCGTACACTTCACATAATATCTGTGTATTGGTATTTAATTTTAGCTGCTCTGCGTTTTATAGTTTCATCGGATCTGAGATTTTCCATACATAATTCAATATAATAGTATAAAGTACGTCACGAAACCAATCGTGGACATTAGCGAGACCATAAACAGTTATAAGAAACCATACACACAATCGGTTTTGATCAAAACTATTTTTGATAAAAAACAAAAATTTTCGCAGTAAAGTAGCAACGACTTTTCGAAGAGAGGGACCAACAAAAAATTCCAAAATACTGGTCCACTTTTGTTAGTTATCTCAGAAATGTTTTACTATCTATTGAATCTTTATTATCAATAAACACGGAAAAAAAAATCTTAGTTGACATTATTATTATTATTACAATAATATTAATATTTAGACTATTTTTAGGTACTTATTTAATAAAAATGTACCGTAAGCTTTATGTATATCTTATAAATAAGGGTGTAAAAGGTTATTACATTTTAAATCATAATATCAATTAACAGGATCTAAAAATACGAGTTAAAGCACCAACTAATTACAAATATCCTATGCGAGAATATAATGTGTTTTGAAAATCTTATTTATTCGTCTTCTTAATTTTTCGACCAATATTATTGCACATCAAACGGGATGAAAATCACGTTGTGTACAAATCCATATATATATATATTATATCACTATCCGCGTATTGCACTGCAGTGTGTGCACACTCGAGACGATTACACCACGTTTTGCACGCGTGATTCGGTATATTGTGTACGAACCGTATATGCTGTAAAAAAAAAAATAAGGGTTTAATATTCACGCTGCATATTTTGCACCGTTTGTACCGTGCAAGTACAATGTATTGCGTTATGTATTGTGCTCGCCAAATTGGAAGACTCGCGTTTTCGGCCGACCGTCCGTGAGCATTATTATTTTATTATTGTTGTATTGGTACGCGTGGTCCAAGGCGACTCGAACGGTAATATTATACACGAGACGCGTATTCATGAATACGTCCATTTGAATAATTCATGTGGACCAGAGAAAAAACAGCCACGAGTGGAGGAGGCCTCGTGCTTTATTGTCTTGTATGTATTGTGAACGAACGTGTTCATGGATAACGGTGAGCAAATTGTTGCCACAAAAGAAAAAAAAGATGGTAGCAATACATAAAAAAAAAATCCGCTGCAAGTTTTCCTCACGTCGATGAATTTCTCGCCACGAACTTTAAGAGACCTAGTTTTCTTCTTAGATTCTTAGAGAAGACTGGTAACTAGTACTAGTTTGCTACTCAGTAGATAATATGTGAATAGAACAGTAGGTAATTAATGGTACTATTCAATGAGATTATTTACTTATAGGACTTGCGTTCAGTGGATACGATGTTGAGCCGTCCAAAACGTTTGACGAGAGGGGTGGAAAGCAAAGTCAATTTATACAAGGTTTACAGTACTTAAATATGTTATTTTGCGTTGTATTTCTTTCTATATTAAATATTAACCGTCCTCGTTCAAGATCTACTATAGTAAATCTTGATTCCCATACACGTCGTTACCTGGAAAAATCCCGTAGTCCAACAATATTACAGGTCCTGTTCTAAGAATGTAGGACACGAGCAATACTTTGGTTCACGATTGTTTTTTTTTTCTTTTTGTCATCGTTGTACTCTCCGGTAGCAATGCGGGTTCCGGGCACGTGTGATTTTCGTCGAAACGAAGCAAAATCAATGGAAGAATAGAATATAATATACAAGGCCGGGCAAGTTAACGAATATTTTTACCTCAGTTAAGTCAATTGAATTCCGAGTTAACTCAGTTAAGTAAATAACTGAAGTCACACGTTAATCATTATTTTTCTTTAATTCCAATGATTCTAGGTTTTGAATCGTGGTTTTTTGCTCAATGTTGGCAATGTCATGGCATTCGTAGAAAACATGCCAATGAATCACAGTGCATCCTATACAAACAGTCGTTTACTTAACTTTTGTTTTTAGACTTGACTTCTAATTTTGTTTGACTGACGGATTTTCTTCAAAATTAACTCGTTATTTACTAAGTAAACCAAATATCGACGGGTTATAAGACTAAATCAAACGCAATAAGTCGAGTTAAAAAGTTTTAATTTACTCGACTTTTAACTTTTCAACTCTTTCGGGCCAACCTTTGGAGAAGAGAGAGAGATCTCGTACAAAGTGCAGTGGCGTTCTTATATAGTAAATTTAAACGCCTAAACCGTATAGTATCACATCGCATAAAATCGATACCCTAAATATTATAATACTCACGCCCTGGGTGTGTCTTATTTCATAACATACAATGTACGTAGTATATATTCCTCGCGAGTTCGTCGTGAGCGAAGTAAGCCACGCGTGTCGAAAACTCGATGAAAATTTGCATTCTGCAAATTGGTTTTTGCAAAAAAATAGAAAAAATAGAAAAAATAATAATGAACAATGGCAACGGGAACGCGAATAATCGATTGGGCGGCGTATTATTTCGTGATGAGCGAGAGGTGGTGAGAGCAGGAGAGGGATAGAGACGGTGTGAAACGAGTGAAGTGGTGGAGGGGAGCCGTACGTGTGTGTTGTGCGCGCACACAAAGCCCTACAGCGGCAGCAGAAGCTCTGCAGCAGAAGTAGCGCAACGGCGGCGGCAGAAGCGAGCGGCAGCGACGACGAGGACGACGGAGATGGATGACCCCGCCGCCGCCGAGCCCAGGATCGTCAGCGCGGGCCAGGATTTTAGGTAGGAGCTGCGGCGGCCGGTCAGAACGGCGGACCGGCCGCGCTCGCCGCCGCACCAATGGCGGGTCGCGGGCGCGTACGGGTGTCGCCGCCTACCGACGGGGCAGGGAGTGGCCCGGGCTCGCAGCACACCGCCGCCGCGCCGCCGTGGCCGCTGCAGCCGCCACCGTCACCGGTACCGCCGCAGTATTCCCCGCGCGCGCCTTCAGCTCCCTTAAACGTACACCGCCACCGCTGTGCGGCCACCGCTTACTGTAGTATATACGGCCGCCGCCGCCGCCGCCGCCACCGTTGCTCCAGTTGCGCGCGTACCTACCGCTCGGCCACCGATCCGGTCGACACGCGCCGCCACCGCCGCCGCCGCCGCCGCTGCCGACGACACAACGCACACGGTCACCGTCGTCGTAAGTAGTCTCTCTCGTGTGCGCGCGCGCGCCATCCGTCTTTCAGGAGGATCGCAATAAATCGCTACGCATTAATGACATACACGATTATTTATCATTATTATTATTATTATTATTATTACTGTCAAAAACTAAATCGATAGTGTCACCCGAACGCGTTTATTATTATTATTATCATTATTAAGTATTACTTTTTTTTTCGTTCCAAACGCGAGGGAGCTCCACCGCCAGACCTTCGTTGACACACGGATACACGACGGATATAGGTCCGTATATAGGTAATGACTCTTTTTATATTTACAACATAAATGCATTTTTTTTCAATTATGTTATCCCACGACGGGTTTGATATAATTTATACGTATCGTTGACTTACATGACATATAAATCATAAATTTTTTTTCTCGCGGGCCCATACGATTTTGAATGTGATGGGCTATTATTCCAACAATGTGACCTCTCTGTTGATTGCGAAACAACTCCGATGAGTTATTTCCAAACCATTCCCTTAGATTCTGAAGCCACGATTTTCTTCTTTTCCACTACGTCTTCTTTATCCGAATATTTTCCCTAGCATAATAGATTGAAGTATAAAATATACCTACAATCGTTTCTCATGGAGTGTCCTAGTTATTTTGGAACTTTCTCAAAATTTTATTGTGTTTACTAACTCAACGTCCTCGTTCATTCTCCTGAGATCTTCGACATTTGTAATCCGAGCATATATAACTCAAATGTTTCTGTTCTTTTTTCACCGTAGAGTACCACAGAAAACACATAGTTTCTCATGTGTCTCGTTTGTGTTTTGATAGATAACTTATGACTTTTGAAAATTGTGCTCATATTGTTAAATGTTGTTCCCGCTTTGTCTGTGTACGACGTTTCATTTCTCGTGTTTTATACCAACTTTCATTTATGACCGTGTCTAAGTAGTAATATTGTTCTACTCTTTCTATTCTGGTTTGATTGAATCCAAACTGATGACTACACTGCGCCATTCGGTCCATTAGGTTTGTAGTCCAACAATATTATCAGTTAAAATTTTAGTGTCATCCGCATAATACCTAATGTTGTTGATTGTGGCTCCATTAATATTTTACAATTTCTTCTATCCCGTCCCCGAATATATGTTGAAAATTTAACGTTGGAAGGACACTAATAATCGCACATTAATTGCTAACTGTTATCACAATAGTGATCAAAAGGACGCAGGTTTACGACGATACTTACTGTTGAATAATAATAACTGACATCGTGTCTCAGCGTATACGGGTCATTTTTACGGCAAAACGTGCATCGGGCAATAGGCGTTACTACATCGTCGCTCGCTGAAGTCGAAAACGAACTGCGCTGGTGTGATTTACGGTCCCATTGTGTTGGCCCTCGTGAAAAGGATTATGACGGTTATGGTTGTCAAAATGTATATACATATACTCGACTATATTGTGTGTGTGTGTGTGTGTGTGTAACTATAATATTATAATGTGTGTGACGTCGCCCTCAAGTGATTGTTTTCATTTTTTTTTCTACACCCAAAACGTCGGACCCGTCAACGTAGACGCGGAATGATATTATAAAAATTCGTCGTTTCCCAGACCGCGACCGTGTACACGGCGACACACAGTGCAGTCTATCCACATAAATGCCTACGTGTGATTATCACATATTTATACATAATATTAAGTTACCGGTGCGACGACAAACATGAAATGATATTTTTATGATAAATAGGTATGCCCAAACATGACCTCGTTTCATTTATGGTTTTTGTTTTGTTTTTTTTTTTTTTGTTTATCGTTTAGGCACATATTCAGCGTATATAGACGTGAGAAAAAAAAATAGGATCGGTAGCTGCGATATCATTATGAATTTGGTGTCCAGGCAGTACGACGCGGACAGGCGGCCGTCGGCTCCTGCCGCGCACCGGTCGTTCGGCGACGTGACCAGCAGCAGCGCGGACGAAGAGGCCATTATAGTGGACGTGGAACGGCCGGACACGCCGCCGCCGCCGCAGCAACAGCAGATGTTGTCGGCGGTCGGTGGCCGTCGCGGATACGGCGGTGGTCGACCAGCGGCCGCCGCGGCCGCAGCCGGAGCGGCCGCGCTCACCGCGTGGCTGAACCCGGCCACGTTTTGGCGCGACCCGGAACAGTGGCGCAACGTGCTGGTCAACTACTATCACAACATGCAGAACAGGGCGACCGCGGACCGTTCGTGCGCCGGTGGCCGCGGCCGGAGCGCCGTGGCCGCGATCGCTCCGTATCACCCGGTGGCCGCGATGGGCGGTAGCCGCAGAGGAGCCACCGCGGCCGCAGCCGCGATGCCGGGGGGCTGCAGAAAGTCCGCGGCCGCCGCCCCGCAGCAACAGCAGACGCCGTCCACGCGGCCGAAGAAACGGTACATCTGCACGTACTGCCAACGCGAGTTCAGCAAGTCGTACAACCTGCTCATACACGAGCGCACGCACACGGACGAGCGGCCGTACCCGTGCGACGTGTGCGGCAAAGCGTTCCGGCGGCAAGACCACTTGAGAGATCACAGGTAATATTTTTTTTTTAATTTATTTATTTATATAATTAACATCCCGAACGGGATGAATAGTACAGATAAGGTATGACAGTTAATAAAATACACGCTTAAGCCATTCGAACACAATACAGAGAAGAGGGGAAAAATATACATTTAAGTTATCTCATATAATAATATTTATAATAAATTATGAAATGTTCAATGTAATATTTTTTTTATTCAGCGATTGAGTCAAAACGAAAATCAAAATTTTGCACGCTATTGCGAAATATACTCCGGGATATTAGCAGTTATGTTACTCGAGCAATGAATAAGGGAGAATTGTTTCTTGCACTAAAAGCTGATACTTTAAAGTCGATTTTTTTTATGAATTCTGTGCTTATTAACTACAGACCTTTAATTAACTTATAAATACATATTTTTCGCCGTCTATTCGTATTTTATTTAAAAAAGATAACTGGCTGAAAGGGTTAGTGAATTCGTCTAGAGCAGTGGTTCCCAACCTTTTTTTATTCTATTCCCCCTTGTAATTGTTCAATTATTAAGACAGTAGATAAGCTGATATAGCAAGTATAAAAATATTCACAGTATAATTAGTGATAACAGTCACTACAAATTAGTGATTTACGAAACCATTGTAACAGTTCACGTAGTGGTTGAAATTAGTGGTGATTTAAAATGATGAATAAAACACGTAATGGTTCCCAAACAATAAAACAAATAAACAAAAAAAAAAAAAAACGTATGTAATAGCTATGTTAGACGTAGGTAGATATTCATTAATATTTAAATAAAATATCACGTTTTTGAGATAATTAATGATATAAAAAACTATTTATCGTATAAAATATATTATATTTTCAACTTTTCGTACCGTAAACTCGCTTATTAAAATCAAACGATGATTAAACCAAAACTTTTCTCGCATAGTTAATAAAAACATTAAGAAATTCGTACTCGAATAATTGAAATTTTCGTATGGACTTAAAATGTTTTTAAAATATAATCTTAACATATTTACATATTATTTTGAAGGATTTCAAAATCATTTCGGGGGGGGGAGGTGGGGGGTGGGGTGATGCTAAGTTCCCTCCGAGCACCATCCCGAAACCGCCACCGATATAATAATAATAATAATAATAATAATAATAATAATAATAATTCGATTTCTTCGCCCTTGTTGTAGATACATACACGTCAAGGAAAAGCCGTTCAGGTGTCCGGTGTGCGGTAAAGGGTTCTGTCAGTCCAGGACGTTGTCAAGTCACCGGAGCAACCGGAATTCCATGTGTTTGGACACCACGGTGCTGCAGCACAACAACCACCAAAACCAAAACCACCTGCAGCGCGACGCAGCGGCGGCCACCGTGCGCAGACCCAAAATAATCACAGACTTTTCCATCAACTCCATACTGAACTTGTAAATTTTCAATATCGTTTTATTATTATTATTATTTTTAGTTTTTATCCCCTCGAATCTTTTGATCTCAAACGCGCGCGCGTGTGTGTGCGTGCGTGCGCGCGTGTGTGTGAACATATTTAAACGCGTGAAAGACTATATTATATTATTATTATTATTATAATTCGATGTACAGATATGATAATATTATATATATATACATGACTATTATACGCGTGTAGTAATCATTCTGTTGCGCTCGGATAAAAGGGCTTAAAAATAAAAATAATACATTTACACCAAAATTACTAATGTGATTTTTTTATCGATTATATTATGAAATAAGTTTTTGTGATTATTACGCGTTTTGCATTTTTGAATTATGGTGGCGAGTATGTGTTACTCGCTTAACCCCCCCCCCCAAAAAAAAAAAAAAAACAATCATTTTTATATATTTACAAAAAGTATTTTCCAATGTTCTGCCCTTTTATACTACAAAATTTTCATCGAACGACTGACCGTGTTATTAAATCACATGATGTCTATGCTCATCGATTTTCCACATTATCCGATTTTATATCATATCATATCATAATATTTTATTACATAATACTCCGAATGAACCGTATTAGTCTTCCGAAACGTATATTATATTATGTAGATACGACGTTAAGTTATTATTTGTATACATAACATCATGATATTATTATTGATCCGTTTTTCGCATAATAATAATATAATATTATACTATGAGCTTTTTTTTTTTTTTTTTTTTATTATACTACCGCACATTACACCCATACCATATTATTGCGTAGGCGTGAAAACAAATGTTTATTTTTTTTTTTTTACATTTATTTACCTATATAAATTGTATTTATTTATTATATTAGCCGATTGAACGATTACGTGCTTTTGTTTATTGTATTATTATTATTATTATTATTATACTACTGTTTTTACCAAAGATGTTTTGAAAAAACAATAATATACAAACACATACTTGTGCGTACAGCCGGTACAGTGTACACTTAATAAATATTATTATTATTATTATTATTATCATCATTATTATTATTACTATTATTATACCTACTCCATATGCGCGCATCAATGATACATCACAGCAGCAGTCGAGTGCAATTTGTGATTTTCTTCTCTGTTTACGTTGTATTATCCGTATATTATTATTAAAACGAGCAGCAGATGCGCGAGTAAAAAAAAAAAAACAAAAAAAAACACCCGAGCAGGTGGTCGCAATGTAAGTATATAAAATGTAATATACACGCGCGCACGTCGTGCCGGCCGGTGGATTTAATGGAAAAACTCGTGTGATGCGTACGCGTATTAGATATAACATTAGCTCACTCGCGCTTATACGAGCACACCAACTATAAACATTATAACAACACAACAAGAGAGGTATGAAATATTGTCCTTTTCCCTCCTTCGTGTAGACTCGATTTAAAAAGGTCCTCTCCCGAAGGCTATCCTCCAAATCAGAAATGGTCGGTTGACTTAAATGGAATATTGTGATCGGCCTCTAAGTCGATATTTTTTTGAATAATTTAAACATTTCATTTCAAAGAAACTATTAAACTCTTATAAAGTTAAATACTTAAACTTATAATGTGTTTATTTAAAATTTAGAGCTATAACATTACTCGAAATTGAAATCAAATCGTGCAATTGTAATTTATATTATTATTTAATTCAAACTTCAAAAGGCCAACAAAGTTAAGTAATTATTTTACAAAACAATGACTTTTATTTTATAAAAAAAAAATCAATTGAAATGTTAAGGGACCCACAATCGAGCAGTCCGTCTCAATTGACCTGTGGACACTTCTGCTGTAAATAATTTCACAATAATCGAATAATTTATAATTAACCAAATCATTATAAAAATAATATGCAGTCAATTCAAAGGTTTAATACATATCTTTTCGGGATAAAAAAATCCGAATATTAACTAGTTTTACCTCTCGTGTCGTGAAAAAACGGTCGAAATAATATGATATTTTCACACATAAAGAAAAAGTTAGAATAATTAAAAGGACGTTTATTGCATCATTGGTATTCTACGCTCCTCGAGTGGGATACTCTCGTGGGTACATTGAATTTTATAGAAACGATAAATCATTTCTTGAATAAGACGATTCTGAGTGGAGTTTCAGTTTATCCAAGACAATTTTTTATTTAAAAATTATAATATTTGTTAAAACAAAAAAAAAAATAAATAAATAAATAAATGTTTTTACTCAATTGGTTTTATATTTCACTCTGAACTAGCAAAAAAAAAGAAAGAAAATAATTGATAAGAAAAAAAATGCTGTTGGAAAAAGTGAAAAAAACACTTTTTCATAATTTTCTTGTGCCAAAATATTTCTTATATTATTGGTTGCATATATTTAAATTTTTTTAAAGTTTGGATTAAAAAATAATAAAAAGATAGTTTCCCAGTCTTTTTTGTCAAATTTTGGGACGTTTTCCCTAAATTTTGTGAAGACTATTGAGAATTTTTAAAATTGACCTCTTAAAAGTACCGTCTAGAGGCGAATTGTGGTTCAAAAATTTGCTGGTCAAAACTTTTGGACAAATAATTCTATAAGAAAACGTGTTCATAAAAAACAAAAAAAATTAATAATAATAATAAAATAAACAAAAAATTAACTTGATTGTAAAAACACAAGCTTTTTCACGTAATAATCATCATTCGTCTTTATCTTTCATCTTAGCACGTTTTCAAAAAAACACCTCTCATCTAGTTGAAAACATGATCAATTATATCTTTGTCTTTATCCGGATAATTTTTTTTTTTTAGTCATCTCTCCTACCAACACTTGACAGTAACGTTAATAAGTAAACATATTCACGGTGGTATAAAACTGTATAATATACATCTCGTAGTACCTATAGTATTATACAGTGGCGTAGGAAGGGTATGGCGTAGTGTGCTTACGCCAGGGGCGCAAATAGTATAAGAGCGCAAAACTGAACTTGAGTTTTAAACTTATTAATTAATTTTTATTTCTTTTATTAAAAAATCAATATTTTCTAAGTTGAATTCTCTTATCATCAGTATTCAATAATATTCTAAGAATTTAAAATGAGCATATTATCTGATAATTACCATGACACTGTAGTTTGTACAAATCTGCGATCGATTGACACTAGATAACCGTCGGCGAAACGGCATCGCCTTTGGTATTTTTCAACTACCAAATACTGTAAAACGGGGTAACTCTGAACTGATTTTATAATTTTTTCGAATTATTCTCA